>LAPY01000888.1:127780-144830 GCA_000970635.1 Eragrostis tef | reverse complement strand
CAGCCACAAGGGGGCACAAGCCTGCCGCTCCCGCCTCCTCCAGGTGAGAGCTCTCCTCCTTCCTTTTGTAGTTAACATTTAGGCTGCTGGATGTAGCGGGGATGGATCGATCGCTGCGCAGGGGACGGGGTGGCCGGGACGAGGATGGGGGTGCCTGGCGACCTGGGGGCGGAGGTCGGTCTGCCTCTGCTGCCAATACAATATGATCTAATCCATTGATCCATTTGACCAGGTTCCTCTTCTTCGGTTCACAAGGCCAATCTACCTGAAGGTGCCGGTGCGTCTTATTTCTCCAGAAGTTTCAGATGTCCCACATTAGGGGCCCTCCCAGGTCCAAGGACACATCGGTTGTGGTGGTGGTTCTAGAGACGACTGAGGTGTACATTGTGGTTAGCTTGTCGACAAGGAGGGATACTCAGGTGATCTATGTCGACCCCACCACGGGAGCCCTGCGCTATGTGGGGAAGCAGGGGGAGGACATATTTGAGTCGGAGGCGGTGGCGTTGAACTACATCACCAACGGATCGAGAATTTTGTCCAAGAGTACTACATATGCGAAAGCAGTGTTGGGTTATGCAGCATTGGGAAGCTACGCCTTGATTTTGGTTGCAACGCAGCTGGGTGCATCTGTCCCGAACCTGCCGGGAGGTGGGTGCATATACACTGTGGCAGAGAGTCAATGGATCAAGGTTCAGCTGCAAAACCCTCAAGGACAGGGGAATGGAGAGCTGAAGAATATCCGTGAATTGGCAGATCTTGACATTGACGGGAAGTACTACTTTTGTGAGACAAGGGATATTACTAGGCCCTTTCCAAGTCGTATGACTATCCAGGAACCAGATGAGGAATTTGTTTGGAATGAGTGGCTATCAAAGCCATTTAAGGACATTGGGCTGCCAGGACACTGTGTCATTCTTTTGCAGGGGTTTGCTGAGAGCCGGAACTTTGTTGGTACTGGGCAGCAAGGTGGGACAGTTGCCCTCATTGCGCGCCGTAGTCGGTTGCATCCGGGAACCCGCTACCTGGCTCGTGGATTAAATGCATGTTCAGGGACAGGCAATGAGGTAGAGTGCGAGCAGCTTGTTTGGATTCCACGAACAGGTAGTCAGAGTGTTCCTTTTAGCTCATATATCTGGCGGCGTGGAACTATACCAATATGGTGGGGTGCAGAAATTAAAAATGCCGTGTCAGTAGAAGCTGAAATTTATGTTGCTGATGATCCTTACAACGGGAGCTTAGAATATTACCAACGGTTGAGTAGAAGGTACGCCAAGAAATCATCTGACGTTGATACCGCTAGGCAAAAGAAAGCTGGAATGGTTCCTATTGTTTGCATGAACTTGCTGAGATATGGTGAGGGAAAAACAGAGACAGTTTTAGTTAGTCATTTCAAAGATTCTATACAACACATGAAGTCTACGGGAAAACTTGGAAATACATGGATTCAGTTGATAAATTATGACTGGCATGCCACTGTGAAGTCAAAAGGGCAGCAGCAGACAGTTGAGGGTCTATGGAGACATCTTAAAGCACCTACAATGGCTATTGGCTTCAGCGAAGGGAATTACTATGAAACAAAACAGCATCTTAAGGAATGTAAAGGATCAGTTATCTGCAACAATGATATTAATGGTGGTTTCTGCATGGATTCTGTTCAAAATGGAGTTATACGTTTCAATTGTGCGGACTCTCTTGATCGGACTAATGCTGCTAGCTACTTTGGGGCACTTCAAGTTTTTGTTGAACAGTGTAGTCGATTGAACATCTCCCTTGATATAGATGCCATGTTTGGGTTATCAACAAGCAGATATTCTGAATATAATGGTCGAAGTGCTCGTTCCTTGCCCCCAGGATGGGAGGAGCGCTTTGACTCTGTGACAGGGAAATCATTCTATATCGATCATAATACACGTACTACCACCTGGGAACATCCATGCCAGGAGGCTCCACAGAAGCCCTGGAAGAGATTTGATATGACATTCGATCAATTCAAAGGCTCAACCATGCTTGTTCCAGTGAACCACCTTTCTGAACTCTTTCTTCTGGCTGGTGATATCCATGCTACATTGTACACTGGCTCAAAAGCAATGCACAGTGAGATTCTGAATATATTCAAGGAGGAAACGGGAAAATTTAGTAAATTCTCAGCTGTTCAGAATGTAAAGATTACAGTGCAAAGAAGGTACCACAATTATCTCAATGACAGTTCCCGTCAAAAACAATTAGAAATGTTCCTTGGATTGAGGCTATTTAAGCATCTCCCATCCATCCCTATGTTCCCTCTAAAAGTAGGTAACCTTGCTCAAATTTTGATTTCAACGAGCTAATCTAGAATTTCAATTTTTTGTTTAACATGCTTAATTTTGATGATTCAGGTGCTATCAAGGCCGTCTGGATGTATGTTAAAACCAGTCCCTAGCATTACCCCAGTTGCTGATGGTGGTTCTAGTGTCCTCAGCTTCAAAAAGAAGGATCTTGTTTGGGTATAATGCTTCTTTAGATATTTACTGGACTCTAATCTTTATTTTCAGATTCTTACTTATTTAACTATTGCCTCAAAGTTTTTTTTTTTCACACAGCATGTTTTATACTTTTACTCCTGCAGGTTTGTCAGCAAGGTGCAGACTATGTCGAACTATTTATATACCTTGGGGAACCTTGTCAAGTTTGTCAGCTGCTTCTTACTGTCTCCCATGGACCTGAAGATTCTTCATATCCAGCATCTGTAGATGTTAGACTTGGCTCGAGCATTGATGCCCTCAAACTTGTTGTTGAGGTTCTTTTCTCCATCTTACCTTACTGCTTTTGTTTTCTATTTAATCTTTTGTCCAGATGTTTCATCAATTTTCTTTGCAAATACCATGTCTGTTAAAATTTTGACTTGATGGACTTTCACCCCTGTGCTCAGAATCAAAATCTAAATTTGGATTTAAGCAAATCTTGCAATTCTGACAATTCAACTTTGTCATATGACTATCGCTTGGTTCAAAACCACAGCTGAACTGTATGCTTGTTAAATTTATCTGAGCTGAGATAGATAATTGCACTTCCTGTGTTCTGCCTTGAACTGATTTGGCTATGCTTACATTTGCGTGTCTATACATATGCTGTTGATATTTGTAGTTTCAGCATTGGTCTATTGGCCATTGGGTACTTGGTTTCATCTGCTTGATGAGTACTCCCTCCATTCTTTTTTTGTTGATAAAGCTTGTCTGAAACGACATCAATAAAAGAATGGAACGAGTATCCTTTTTGAAGAATGCAGATACCGTAGTCATCTGCATTTGTATTTTTTGCAGTTTGTGAAATTATTTCTATGCACATTTTTTTGTGTATGCAGCTGCTTTGAATCTGCTATATATTTTCTTATGAAATCTGATTAAAGCCTGCTGCTGCATTTAATTATATCAATTTATATAGAAGCCTCCCCTTTTTTAGGCAGTTTTTTTTCTTCCATTGGTACTATTGGAACCTGAGCATGGCAATGTGATAGTCTTGCTCTTTGGAAGTTTTCTTAGCCCAGTGCCAACTGGTAGATGCATTTTAACTAAGATATTACTTTTGTTAGGGTGCCTGCATTCCACAGTGCTCGAATGGAACCAATTTATTGATTCCCCTCACTGGAAGAACCGATCCAGAGGATTTAGCTGTTACAGGGAAAAGTGCTAGGCCTGATATTCGAGAGAACACTTACCTTCCTCTATTATATGACTTTGAAGAGCTGGAAGGAGAACTGAACTTTTTAAATCGGGTTGTCGCATTATCTTTTCATCCATCTGCCAGATCAGCAACACCCATTACCCTTGGTGAGGTAAAGGTTTATGAAGTTTTGTTGATGTGGATGGTTTTAAAATTTTAGAAGTCACTTTTGCCATTAGAACTATTTCTCGCGTGTTTATTTTTTGATGTTAATAACGAGTTCAACTTTGTTAACAGATTGAAATACTCGGAGTTTCGCTTCCCTGGACGGATATGTTAACCAATAGCAGACGCAGTCCTGAACTCCATGAAAAGTTATCTAGTATTCAATGTGATCTAGGTTCAAAGTCTTCTGCAAATTCTTTATTACCTGGGAATGATGTTCATAGTAGTGTAAGATCGTCTTCTACTAAAAGTTTATCAGTTCAATCAGATGGTTCGGGAAATTTTGTGGATTTTCTCACTGGTGATTTTGAAATATCAAAGTCAAATATAACTGACCATACATCTTTTGGTAATGAGGAAGAGGAACAACCAAACTTTGATGATGAATTTGATGTTAACCCTTTTGCCCCTGCATCCGAAGTGCCTGTTGCCAAAGTGAATAACAAGGTTGAAGAATGTGGCAGCACACAGCTCTATCTTAAATTTTTTGAAGCACTTTCTAGAAATAATAAGGTATGAATTTGTACAGAGCCCATCTTTTTGTTTCTATATTATGTTATTATGTTCTTGGTAGATGTTTTTCATTGAATCTGTGTTGAGCAGAGCCTATCTTGAAAGTTACCAATAATATCTTGAATGTTTGTTTTCCTGTTCAACAAGTATCCAATAAGATTCTCCTTTCTCGCAACAACATAACTGAAGCTTTTGTTTCAATAAAGACAAGTCCGATTTTATGACAGTTCACTTAATCTTTAGTTCTACTCTGGTTACCCTACTCTATTGCTGACATTGATTTGCACTCAACATAACATATATTGAAAGGACTTCTATATAAATTTAAATATGGACCATATTGATGTATTTTTATTCTTCTTTCCAGGGAAAAGGTCTTAGTTTTGAGCAAATGATAAAACTTGAAATTAAACGTCTCCATCTTGATCTTTCTGCCGCTGAAAGGGACCGAGCATTGTTATCAGTTGGTGTAATTCCTGCCACTGTAGATCCAAACCGTTCAGTTGAAGTTGATTATTCTTACCTGTTGAAACTGTCCAGCTTGGCTGATAATCTAGCACTGCTGGGCCATGCTGTCCTTGAGGATCGTGTTAATGCTTCCATAGGGCTCGAAAAGGGCAATGACGAAAAGATAGATTTTTGGAATGTCAGTGAAAATGATGAATTCTGTTATGGTAGTGCATGTGAAGTCCGTGCTTTGTCTTCACTACAGGCATCAGCCACTAGTGAGAGCAAATCAGTATTTGTGGAGTGTTCGCGGTGTGAAAGGGCAGTTTGCAAACCTTGCTGTGCTGGGAAAGGGGCCTTCCTTTTGCTCAACACTTACAGAGATCTGAAGCTATATGGTGGGAGTCAAGGTGGTGGCTATTCAGCGCTTGCAGATTGTTATGTGTGCAAATCATGCTGTAGTGAAATGATCAAACGTGCATTGTATGTCGATTATGTCCGGGTTCTTCATAGCTTCCGGAGAAAAGATCGTGCAGAGAAAGCAGCACTGAATGCTGTGAATCAGGTTTACCGGCTCGAATCCAGCAAAATACCTGATGTATCACAAAGTATTCAATCTGGCCAGCGACAAATTAAGCAGATTCTTGATGGTGAAGAATCCCTTGCAGAATTTCCATCTGCAAGCTTTTTATATTCGGTATTTCTCATCTTTGTTCTAAATACGATAATATTTACTCCTTTCATGATCTGCTGCCTTTTCATACATTCTGCTGCGTTTATAAATTTACAATGCCGTTGCACTTGGATCATGAGAAAGCAGTTAAATAAGCTGGCCTTATGCATAGCACAACTTTTGAAATATACCTTTTTATTCTTTGTCTATGAAATTTTACCATAGATACTAATTTAATCTTTCCAACATGTTCAGGTTGAAACTGCCAATGACTCTGAACCACTGCTTTCATTACTGGCACCTCTTGGTTCTGGGGAGTTCCAGTCTTATTGGAAAGCTGCACAGGACGCCACATCTGTGGAGTTCTCGATTGTTCTTGGTGGTTTATCAGATGTTGCAGGAGTTGCCCTAATCGTCAGTTCTTGCGGTTACTCAACATCTGACTGCCCAATTGTAAGATAACCTACTTTACTTTCTCATTCTTCATCAATCATCATCTTATTCTTATGTTACCAATACAGTCAGTAGAAACAAGACATACCTTAATATATGTATGGATTTCCAGCGTTATAGATATACCACGCTTCCATATTTCATCTTTCTTGATAACAAAGAAAACATTTATTAAAATTGATGTTACTGAGTACCCCAAAAAAAATCAATTAGCTTGATTAAATGCATATTCCTTTTCTGAGCAAGAGAAGATTTCAGCTATATGCCTGAGCATGCCAAAAAAAAAAGAAGTGGACTTGCCCTGAGAGTTATTTCTTGCTCTAGCTTACTTATTCCCCAAAATGTCTAGAGAAAAGAAAGCTAAGGGGGTAATACAGAAAGGGAAAAATAAAATCCTAACAGGGATCTACAGTGCTATATACAATTCTATTTAATTACCAGTTAGATATAACTTTTAAACAGAAAGCAACCTCCGGTTTTGTCTGAGACAAAATGTAATAATTTGCTTATAATCTGAAGCTGTATAATTGAACCTATGTCTTAAGCAATTCATACTTTGAGAACCGGTACAACAGTGGCTCCAGACTTATGTTTATAGTGTACATGCATGATTAGTGTATCAATGATGCAAATACATCTAAATTATTGTCATATTCCTTCTCTAAAGTTAGCACAAAAATGCAAGAGCTGCAACACAGCCTTTTCATGTACTGGTTCAGTTAGCTACACATGCCAATTCAAGAATTTGAACTACTCGTTGAGCTATTTTCATTTTTCTGTGTTTCTTAATTGAATTTTTGTACTCACCTCATATGCTAATATTCTTTCTCCTTACGCAGGTGGAGATATGGGCTAGTAATAAAATACACCGAGAAGATCGTACGTTCATAGGGAAATGGGATGTACAAGATATAATATCTTCATCGCCACAGCTTTGTGGACCAGAAAAATCTAGCAGCATGAATGAAGCACCAAGACACATTAAATTTCACTTTCCAAATCCGATCCGCTGTCGCATTATTTCAATAAAAATGACACTTCCTCATATTGGTTCTCGTTCAACCAAGTTTAGTGAAAATTTTGATCTTCTGTCATTGGACGACAGCTCATTTTATGAATCAAATCCAACTAATTCGCAAAATTCGTTTATTCATGCAAAAAGAATTGTCGTTTTTGGCAATTCTTTGAGAAAGGAGATGGGTCCTGATACATCTGTGGGAATAATGAGGATGAGAAGTTATTTAGATAGATCACCACCCTTGGGCAGATTTAGGGTAAATCCTATGTCTTTTCCTGAACTATTTTGAGCCTTTCATTCGAGCTATGACTAAAGCTTTTCTTTCCTATTTTCCAGATTCCAGTTGAAGCTGAGCGACTCAGAGATAATGATCTTGTTCTTGAGCAATATCTCTTAGCTAATACACCTGGAATAGCTGGTTTTCGTCTTGATTTTTTCAATGTTATAAGACCTCGTGTAACCCACTCACCTTCCTCATCAGAATTGAACATGAGGGAATTTTCATTGACACGCATGGAAGACAGATTTGTAAATCCAGCAATTCTATACATACAAGTTACAGTTATTAAGGTAATAAGACACTGCATCTGTTCAAAATTCACTTTAACTATTGTTCAGTTATTTTCTGTTGCGATTGATCTCCTTTTATGCTTGTCCTTTAAGAATTCAGACTGCGGTCCTTACACCGAACATAACCTCTCGTGGTCACTATTTTTCATAGGCACGATCTCTTTATGATTAATGTGATTTGCCGTTTTGGAAATGGCACGGTCTGCAAGAGGCACTCTAAGTATTATCATATAGCAAGTGATTAAAAATGATAAATTTATTCCAATGGAACAGTGGCTTGTGATATTGTTATTAAGGGTGTTTTTCTATTCAGGCATGCACATTGTCATCCATATGGCCAGCAAAAAGAAAACTAGTCATTATATTATTGTTTAAAAGGACTTATGTGAATGATCAGAGTAGTAATGCAGAAAAAAAAATTGTCTACATGTACTTTCTGTTTATAAAAGATCCATTTAGAACCTTCAATTGTAGTATCAGCCCGATCTTGAGCCTTCAACTCTAAAACTCAAGAACGGTGCAAGACGCACCATGTCCCCAAAACTAGACGATCATTTTTCACACCTGGCAAGTGGTTTTCAGTGAGGTGGACTCTTGTTAGATAGTTACTCCCACTTGATATCCTAATATACTATAAACTAAAGTGAACTTTTCTCTTGTTCATATTGGTAATAAAAACTTCCAATTTTTCTCAACTAAATAAACATATTAATTTTCAATTGTGCTGTAAACCGTTGATTGTTTTCCACTTCATGCTTAGCATTCTACCAATTCTTTTAGATAGACTGAGTCTTTCCAATCTATTCTTATATTTTGTGTGTCTAAAGCATTTTATTGTGATTGTGATCTTCCACAGGAGTCTGGGAAGCTGGTAGTGGAGGAATACCGTTTACCAGAAGTAAAAGCGAATACACCACTATATTTTGATTTTCCAGATTTGCGGGAAGATGTCCGTTGTGTTATCTTTAGATTACATGGGGATGTCACTGCCTTTGTTGATGACATTTCTGAGCTTGATGGCTTAAACTTGCGAAATCTTCCTGTGGCCTCTGGACTGTCTTTGTCAAATAAGATCAAGTTGTACTATTATGCTGATACATATGAGATGGGGAAGATTGGCAGTCTCTCAGCAGTATAATGTGAGGTATGAAGTCCTGACATTTTAAATGTTGACATGTTGTCTTACAACTTATGAGGCTGTCTTAGCAAGGTTTCTTAATGATTTTTGGCAAATATTTCCTGAAGAAAGTTTCAGTAAACGGGTTACAATGATAAAGCCTAAACACATAATACGCTATTATGGTTTATTGAGGCTTCTTATCTAGAGCAAGCAACAAATAGAGACAATGTATTCTTACTGACAAAGTGCCATGAGCCATCTTGCTTTATAAGAAGTTACTTTTGCAACTTTTAAACCTTTCACATCCTTGAGAAAACTGCTTTGTGTCTACCCAAAGGAGGCTGTGTAAGGTTTACGAACTCTTTTGGTTTCTATTTTCTAAGAGCATCTCCAGCAAAGGTCCCTACATGCCATCTAGGCGCTGGCCTTTACATTTGAGCCCCTAGAAATTGCTTCCAACTGCAGCAGCTGCCCCTGTTTCTCAGCCTCTACATATGTGGGTCCAACTCGTCAGTGTGTCCTCCCCAACTGATCTTCCACCTTGGCGCTGCTCAGCCTGCTCATGCTCCTCTCTCTCCTCCCCGTGCTCAGCCGGCGAGCCACCCTTTGCCTCCCCCTATTGTTGTGACCCAACAAAGAGCTCTCAGATGTGGGGGCTTTGTGGGGAAATGTAGAGAAGCCCCTGCACTAGGGGCTCATGTAGGGGCTCTGCTGGAGATGCTCTAACAAGATGGTGCTTCTTGTTTATGGCCCACAACTAGAACTTTTTCCTGTCTTTTGTGAAGTTTATCTGATTAAGAAGCTCAAGTATATGAGATTGTTACGTGCGAACCTCTGTATGCTACAGCTGATCAGTAGATTGCCTAAGATTGCTCTTTAACGTTCTGTTTACTTATGTCTAGGTCGTACATGCCAACATGGGGTATTCACTCTTGGCAGATTGCTGTTGTAAACTACTGTTTGTATGTTGACGCGTGAGCCACTGCTGCTGCACACAAGTCTTTCTGGAATGTGCTTTTGTTTCGCTTTCATCTCCAGTTCAATTGCTCAAGGGATTTTTGCCTTTAGGATTTCTGGAAATTCATTTTTATGTAGAATATCTGGAAATTCAATACTACGATTGCAGTCTTGGGAACTGACAGGTACACTTGTCAATATCTTTATGGGACCTGTATAGGGCAAAGAAATGAATTTGTATTGGGATCTCTTTTTGTTCATATATATTCTGTTTACTGAACTTTTGGCCGTTCATATGTACGAAATACGGCACACAACAGTGTTTTGATTATCACACTTGGTGTCTTCGAGTCTGAAAATCCTGACATAGTAAAAGACGCGAATGTAAACGACACATGAGGATGTGGGTGTGTGAGTTTTTGTCTTTGTAACATCTTTTTATTCCTTCTTAATGCAATGATATGCAGAGCTCCTACGTATTCGAGAGCAAAAAAATCCTGACATAGTTGAAGGTACTCTTAGCTGGATAGGACTCCTTCGGGAGCATGGGCCTTCGCTTCTGTGGCGCCACACTTGGTCAGAAGTTAAGTTTGTGTTAAAAGTCTTGGCTGTTCTTGCAGATTAATATTCTTGGGAAAATGTGTTTCAATTTTCTTAGGCCAATTGCCTAATCTCAGCTGTTATGGTATTTGCACGGGGCTGTGCCCATTTGTATCAGCGTGAATGATTGGTTACAACGAAGTCAATTAGCATAAATCTAGAAGAGAGGTAACGTTCTGTGATTTAATTACTTAAGCACGAAACTGCAGTGTAATTTTGGATTAAATATTATTTCAAGCAATGAAATGCCCTGCCTACTTCATTAGGAACCTTCCAGAAAGCATATGTAGATTTTCTATTTTCCGCTTTCCATCTTGTTTACCAATCAACCATCAAGAAACTACGGTGAGCCGTGAAAAAAGCACCGGATCCCATTCCAACCTTGAAGGAAGACTACAGCGAATTCGAGCAGTATGAAAGATGTAACTCCGACCGAGCCGCCTTGAAGGAAGACTACAGCGAGTTCGAGCAAGTCGAGTTGAAGGAAGCCAGGGCCGCCTCATCTGAGCCGCGACTCAATAAACAGGTGCAACTCCCGAGGCTCCTTGCAGTGGTTTGGCTGGCTCGGTGGCTCCCTCGCCTCCAGCGGCCTCACCATCGGCGGAGAGGGTGGCCCGGCATACTAGAGTCATCATCGGTGGATATAGGCTTATGTTTTTCTACGGCAGTCACTCCCAACGGCGACCGTTAGAGCTAAGGTTCTTCTAGTGGTACAGACGAAGAAGACGGCGGTTATGGTACAGCGCCGCTATGAAGCAATGGAGGACGAGGTGTCTCGACGGTGGTGACGAGATGAGAGTGTTTTTATCGACAGAGAATAAAGTATTTTGGCCTCTCTCTTTTTTTGTCTTGTTGTGGTTTTTTTTAGCCGGTGTAGGCTAGTGAGATTTTTGTTTTCGTCGGCATCCATTTAGATATTGATCGGATTTGTGTTCTCCCACGACAAATCGGATGAAGAAGACAACGATGGGTTCGACAGCAACAAGTTCACCATGTTTGTGTGTGAGACGTTAGCAATCTACCTTTTTTTTGGCGAAATGGATGGGTTTCATTTCCCCATGAGCAGTGATGGTGAGATGATGTTCATTTAGATTGTAGTTCTCGTCCGTAGCATATCCATCTAGAATGGTGATTTTAGAAAAAGAATTTTGCGAGTCTTTCAAAATTTCTCGTCTTCTATCAATGAAGTTGAAGTTGTTTAGATTGATTTCGTAATCATGAAATGTAATATGGTTTAAAATCAATAAAATTTATCAAAGCATCATGAAATGTAATCATATTCGCTATGTTGTGGCACCAGACATAGAGAAGCATCTGCAAATTTATCAAACTAGGAACAAGTCTCGGTAAGGAATCCAGGTCTGATCCCTATCATCAAACACGGGTGGTCTCGCTTTCAACTCGACTTGCTGACCAATTTAGCTCACACTCTTCCTACATCAGGCCTCTCTGAGTTTTGAGGCACCGGGCAAAACGAGAAATGGGAATCTAAAGTACAAAAATTTACATAGCCAAAATACACTTGTACTTAACGACATAACTTCAATAATGTTGTTTTCACAATTCTTAGGAATGCATCAAATATTGATGCTAAAAGAGTGAAAGTAATGCTCGACAAATAAACTGACCTTATGTTCTACTACTGAAAAGAATGATCCTTCTAGTATTTCTTGAGGTGAAATCTTCAATCATACCTTCATACTTAATCTGCTCTAAAATATCATTCTCAAGTGCTATTGTTGTTAATCCGTTGAATCTTTCTTTTGTCATAGTAGAACGCAAATAAAATTTCAACAACTTGATTTTAGAAAAGCTCCTTTCCACAGATGCAACAGTTTCGGGAACGATTAACAAAATTAGATATGCAATAACATCATTGGAAAATATCCGAGCTGTTTCAAATACTTCAAAATGTCAAGAGGCCTATAGATTCCTTAATCAAATCTTGGATGAGTTTTAACCCCACAAACAATTATTTTCCATCAATGTCTGTTTTTTCTCCACTTTTAAGCGCAGCCTCAAGATTAATAGATGAAGAAAATAAACTCTTATCATCCAAGGAGAACAACTTGTTTGAAGTAAACAAGAAATCAAAAGTCTTTTCAAACCCTTGATATCGTTCGAATCTTGTAGTAGGTGAAGCCATAGCTTGATCAACAACATCAATAAAACAATTCACCCTGAATGATTCTTGTGCAGATTGTGTAGCAGTAGATCCACTATTATTGGTCTCACCAATCTGTCTCTTTCTTTGGATTTTACGCTTAGTGCGGAACTCTGGATCAATACCCATGTCAAGTGCAACTTCTGCTGCAACCTGAGATGCAAGTCACACCAAGCAGTCATATTCATAAGATGTTCTAGACTACCTTCATGCATGCTCTTTAAGTCTATGACTAAGATGATGCCAATCATTCAAACCCTCGTTTACTAGCTGGCCTTTCCCAAGCCCCTTTCTCAATAATTTGCAATAAAAACAAAACACTGCGTCAAGTTCTTTGTTGTATACAAGCCATTTTCAGTCACTCATTTCTCCATTAGTGTGAAATCTAGTGTATGTTATAGCAGAAAATCTCCTAGATAATTTGTCTTTAGAACTCTTCGTGTATGCCGATTTGGTAGGTGGATCCTATATGTAGCACGTCCTACAAAATTCTTTTAATAGAACACTTTGAGATTAGTGCGGGTGGAGGAGGGAGAAAATGAATCGATTTTTAAACTTTAAACGGATTTTTCTCCTAAACCGTAAGTCTGTTTTCAAATCCGTTTGAACTGTTACAATTAATTCTTCAAAACAAGATCTAATATGAATATGTTTAAAATTTAAAATTTTCTTTAACATTTTAAATGTACTATATCAACATTTTATTTGAACTATGTCAACATTTTTTAAAAAATATTAATTTTGTTTTAAAAATATCGACTCTTTTGTTTTAAAATATTGAGTGATCGAGCAATATTTTCAACGGGCAGCCAGGAACCTGCAATTGCCCCATGCAGTATCACACTAGTGTGTCCAATCGTCTCGTCACGTCTTGGGGGCATCTCTTGCCAGTGACCAACTCTTCCGTTCATACACTTTACGTCACGGTAATGCAGTAGTTATGCTATCAGTGTATACTGTTATCTCCTTAATCCGTTCATACCTAAACTAGCTAGTGTTGGTTCTCATAGCTGTACGCATGAACAGTATTTCTTATTCTATGAAACCGTGTAGATGGACTCCATCATGGCTTAGCCAATCTATAACTTGCCCTTAATTTGATGCATATGGTCTACTTAAAATTTGGATACATTCGAGACAGCATTTGGACATATTTTGATGGTCATACTTGATCACATACATTCTAAGTTTAGTTGGAAGTTTGTAAAATTTTGACACAATTTGCCTACATTCAAGCAAAAATCACAGTACGTAGACATGATGCTATTGGACATCAGCTTGGGCCACGGCTTTATTCCTTGCACACGGCCCACGTTTCATGTCCAGCTAATCTATTGGCTGGCCTACGTCCAATCCGGTAAACTGGTCAGGGCGTCACGGACCGCAGATCCTAATGTAGCCCGCCTTACAAAATCGTTTTGATAGAACGCTTTGAGTTTAGTGTGATGTGATCCAATGGCTGAGTTAAGCTGCGGAATTAGGGGAAGGCACAGCTGCGTGACACGTGACGGCTTCTGGTTAGGACGGGTGTGAGGAGAGAGAAAATGAATTGATTTTTAAACTTTAAACGTATTTTTCTCCTAAACCGTAAGTCTGTTTTCAAATCCGTTTGAACTGTTACAATTAATTCTTCAAAACAAGATCTAATATGAATATGTTTAAAATTTAAAATTTTCTTTAACATTTTAAATGTACTATATCAACATTTTATTTGAACTATGTCAACATTTTTTAAAAAATATTAATTTTGTTTTAAAAATATCGACTCTTTTGTTTTAAAATATTGATTCACTAAGTTTGGCTAGCCTGATCAGATTTAATGAGTCATTAGGCTGTTCTATCATAGGTTAATCATAAGACACCTTGGAAGGTCCCGAGTTGGTATGTTAGCTTGTTCTAAGAAAAAAAAAACTGATGTCTGGCTGATAATGAATCAACGTATGGTTTGAAGCGACGCATTTTTTTTTAAAAAAAATTTGACAAGCGCCGCTTTTGTGACGTGGTCATCTCACAGGGCGGCCAGAGGGGCTACATGTCCACAGTACACTTCTTTCTAGGAGAATCTTTTTGCGATTACACAATACAACTTAGACACTCACAACGCACGCACACTCACCTTTATAAACGCTTATACGCAAACCTTACCCCTATGAGTATCTTCGAAGACAGAGCCAGCAAATCCTTGAAATTGACAAAGTCACCACTGCCGTCTCGCTGTCGACTGCTGTGCCACCTACCGCTGAAAGCACAAAGCCGTTAAATCTTAGAAATTTTGTTGCTACGAGGAGTCAAACCCAGAAACTCAAAGATGCTACTCGGGTGCCTTAACCATTAGGAAGACATTTTTCACTCTTTCTAGGAGAATTTGATTATGTGCCTATAATTTTACTGATGTTTTTTTTATATCTTTTGAATGGCGAGATGGACACACGAAAACAAAAGAGAGAGGACTTGTCTTGTTTGAAGACAAGGGAACAATGATGCATCCATGGATGCCGCCACGTAGGTACACCGTACACTGCAGCTAGCGATACAGTGACTGTCCAACTGTGTAGAGTTTTTATATTAAAAACTTTTTATTTACTATTATTTGAAACAAAACTATTCTCTCTACAAACTTCGTTACGTGGTTCAATGGAGACTGGCAGCCTATAATGGCAGTACTAGGCACGGCGGAGCTTGTATCTGAAATTCGGCCAGGTCATGCATAAGTTCAAAAGCTCAAGGCTTCCTCTCTTTTTTTTTAAAAAAAAAAAGAAATCTCAGCTTCAATCATGATTAATCAACAGGATTACAATCAGCCTCCAACAGGCCACGCACCAAGGTTTGGATCTCAGCTTCATCTGAAATTACGGCATGTTTAGCTAGTTCATAGGCAACTTATTACAAACTATGTTTCGAAACGAAAGCATAAAAGAAATAAGATTACGAGTAATCTACAAGATCTCTTTAACCAGTCCCATGATCGATGAGCTTTGCGTATCCTTTATCTTCTATAGCCGGACTAGTTGCCGATAGTCCGTCTCCTGATGCAATTTTGCAACACCACAGTGCTCAGCAAACACTAATCCATCTCGACAAGCCAAGGCCTTCCACTGACAGTGCACCTATACAATGGTCATATTTGTTTTTTCCTAGGCTCCGAGGAACACGCGCCTGCATCATTAATTCCAAACAACTTCTTTACACAAATTTCGGAAATTCCATATTTTAAATTCATATACGATTTTATGAAATAAAACTCTAACTTATGTGAGGGAGTATCGCCAGGGATGAAGCCACATCAATTCTAGATGGTGTCCGTGAACCGGCTAGGACATATATATTTTGATGTTTGAGGTAGGCGTGTTCTCGGTTATCAGATTTTCTTAAACGAGTTTTGAGCAGGTTACAGAAATATCAACATTTAGCCTTAAAACGTTATTTTTTAAAAGGTATCTATAACTGTTAAAAAATAGCAAATTATATTAACTAAACAAATCTGTGGCATATGAGAAACCATGATTATTGGAATTACATAAACCATTTTTATATCTTGTTATTAAGAGGCACTTTAGCCTCCATGTCCTGCATTCTATCGTATGGAAGAATGGGACACCGTCTCCTAACTCTTACACTACTAGTACAGACTATTTCAAAGGTGGCATGCTACTGATAAACAATATCTACTTCAATGTAGAGTGTTGTTCTTGCGAACCGACATTACATTTTGACGCTGCGTCACTAGGTGAGGTCAAATAGCAGTCGGTTGCGAATGGATGACCGAGTGTGCAAATATGATAAACAAGCAATAGAAAGTCGTCAAATATACAAGAGTGATTTTCGTGTCTATTTAACTGACGTGTGTTAATATGCGCGGTGATAACTGGGGTTACGGAATGTGCAGTGGAGGTGATGCCTTATCGGATTCGACGACAATAAAAAGAGAGTCGAGTCGCCTCAATCTGCTATTGCCTACGTGCTCTAATCTCCAGCTAGATAAATCTGTGACGGAGAACCAAGGTTGCTTCATCGTCATTGTACCACCAAGGAGGAAAGCAGGGACACCTACAACTAGATTGTGGTTGGCTATTTTGGTGTAGTTCATGAACCCAGACTCAGTTTGCCTGTTTTGAACATATACTATCTAACAATCCAATCAGAATGTTCTTACCCATCTCACAACATGGTTAAGAGAGAGTGTGTTACAAATACTAATATTGTTCATAATTGCATATTTAGAAACTCACATTTCTAAACCCATACCGAGCAACAGGGCAATCAGACATAACACTCTCCTTTCCTTAAAAATGTTTGAATTTTAGGCAAGATACTGTTTCTTAACACCAAGGGGCCAATTCACAAGACACTACTCCTAAACGGCACCGTCCAATAAACAACATCGGTAAGAGGTGCCGTCCACAAAACAACATCAATAAGCCTGGTTCTCATCATACAACAGCATTATGAATCCTCGCAAAAAAAAACAGCATTATGAAGTTTTTATTTATTTTAAAAGCCAAAAAGACACCGGAATAGACCAGTTTGCCCCTGCATGTACAGAGAGGCTCACGGCAAGAAAATGATGCGAAACAGATCGAAGCAAACATCGATCGACGGCAAGAAAAAAAATAGAACATCACCCACCGTTTGCGCCCGTCGCCACCTCAACCCCCGACGCCGTCGGCCTGC
>LAPY01000888.1:92228-109481 GCA_000970635.1 Eragrostis tef | reverse complement strand
CGAGGAGGTGGAGGCTACGTCGGCGGCGGCGGAGGTGGCGCGGACATGGGGACGCGGTGGGGTTGGCGGCGTGGGATTGAAGGAGGGGAAGGGCGCGAGCTTGGGGCGCTTGGAGGGAGGGGAAAGTGAGGGCGGCGGGAAGGAGGGCGACGGGAGGAGGTGGTCGGCGGAGAGACGGTGGTCGGAGGTGAGGCGCTTCCGGCTGTCTGTGAGGGCGCCCATCGCCGGCGGCGGCGGCGGAAACCCTAGCTCCTCACAGATCGGTGGATCGGGCGCGCCAGGGAGAAGGCGGGCGGTGTTCGAGGAAACGGGAGAGACAGCGTTCTTTTTTTCCATTCATTATTTGCTATTTCTTCTCGAATTTCTCATTTCCCTTTGAGTTTTCATTTTTGAAATAACCTTTTGGTTAATTTTTAGTGACCTTGTTTTGCCGCTTTGCGCGCCTGTTTTTAGTCCATTTGCCCGCGCGCGTTTGTGTGGCGGTCAGTCCACGTGTTTGGAATCTTCGGCGAGTGTATCAGCTCAAGTAAATCCACCAGTATACAGTATGTTCTCTAGCCAAAGCTCGCTTGTGCTCGTGTTGGAAATATGCAATGCGATTTATTCTAAACCTAGATTACATCAAAGAGGCATCAATTTGCCAAAGGGTCTCTCGTTGAGTTCGTTAGAGGAACTCAGCGGCACTCCTCAGATCTTAAGTTAAACTCCCCGTGAGAGCCAATTTCAGACTGAGATTTAAAAAATTCATTCGTCAGAGTGAGAAGATCTTCTCAAACAAGAACAAGAGTAGACCAAGTAAACCAGATAACCACCGCTTTCTATACACGAACCTCCTATCACTCTGGCTGGCTGACATCTTCATCTGCTTCTCCACCATGGACGAATACCGAGAGGGCGAGATCGGTGATCATGAATTCTTCGCTCGTGCTGGCAGGGGCATCGCCTATTTCATGCCAAGGGAGATGGATGGCTACTGCAATGGTCTCTTCCTGGAATTCGGCTCCGTGTTCAACCCCGCCACAGGTGGTCGGGCGCCATTGCCCGACGCCCCGATCTCCTTCCACTTGAACGAGCGGTATGTTCGTGTCGTCGCATTACGAGGTGTTCCTGGTTCTGTATGTTTGTTACAGCTTTCAAGCCAACAAGATGCACCCTGCAGACAATGTGCTTCTGCTGCAATCAGAATGGTCACCATCGTTGTTGATGCTAAAGGTTTTCTCTCGTCATGGATGATGCGGTGGGAGGAGAGGTCCTTCGTTCGTCAAAGAGAGGCTGTAGGAACAGTCGTCAATTTTTTTTTGAATGAATAGGAGGAGCAAGGCCCCTACAGAATAATATATTAATAGATAAAAATTAAAACAGAGGTTCATACAATCTAAAATCATGGCAGCTGAAAAAGAAAAAAAATAAAAAAGACTAAGCAATACCATCCTCATTTCCTTGAAGAACTACCTCCTGCAATTTTCCACTATAGGATCAATGTTGTTAAAGATCGAGTCATTCCTTGCAACCCCATATGCACCATGACATCATGATTATTATATTCATGTAGAAAGGAACCACCAGCTTCCTTCTTGACCACTTCATGACATGAGTTATGGTTAGACTCTGCGGGACATTGATTCCAATTGCCTGCCAGCACGCTTTTGCAAAGTTACATCTAACAAATAAATGTCTCAAGGTTTCCTTAGTTTGCCATATGCAAAGTTCACAATTGTAGTCATCCAGATGCATGTGTTTCCTCCTTAGTAGTCCTCTAGTGTTCAGTCTATCTTTAAGAAGTAACCAAAAGAAGACCTTGTGTTTGGGTTGACAATTACTTTTCCATATCAACTTATATGTTGGTTGCACATTTTGTTGTCCCTTGAGCATGTTGTATGCTTTCGAGGAGGGGTAAATTTGGTTTCCCCAAATGAATGACCAAACATCATTTTTTTAGGTGTAAAGTGACTTGTAGTAATATTTCCATAAGTTCCTGAGATTGTTCATGTGCATGTATTGACAGGGGCAGATGGAAGGGTCTGCGAAGATCACGATCTCCCATGAAGGCCTGCAGTGTGATCATCGGTTGCATGGCAAAAGAGTATAGCTCAGGGTATTTAAACTTCAGTGGTGTTGTGTGCCAGGCATCTTCCTAGAAGAAAATTGTCATGCCATTATCCACGATGGGTGCAGCTAGACCTTTATAGTAATCCAGCAATTTAACATTGTCCCTTTATAGTAATCCAGCAATTTATAGTAATTTTCTGTGTTCCAGGAAGCTTCCCATTCTGGTAATAATTATCCCATACTAAATGTACCCAGGGTAGGTCATGTTTATTGAAGAACTTGTGCAAATTCTTCATCAAGAGAGCATTATTCTGTGTTCTTAGCCTTTTGACCCCTAAACCTCCTTGTTCCTTTGGTGTAGTGACCATTATCCATGCTACCAGTGGTGGTTTCTTTGCATTAACCTCAGAATTCCTCCAGATACTATGCCTTCTATAGGTATCAATGAGGTAAACAATTATGGGAACCTTCGTCATAGAGCACATTGCATAAGTTGCCATAGATTTCAGGACTGTGTTTGCCATCTCTGTCTTTCCTACCATTGTAAAAAATTGGGAGCAGCAGATTACCCTTCTCTCTCTATTTGTTGTGCAATTGGCAAGAAGTCTTGAACTGACGGCTTTGTTGTTCTTACTGGTAATCCTAAGTAAGTGAAAGGCATGGTACCCTGCTGCCAGTTAAATCTTCTAGCCAAAAGATCACTTTTCTCCTCTCCAACAATGATGGGGATCATCATTGATTTGTTGTAGTTAACCTTTAGACCAGTGAAATCTGCAAACATATAGAGAATGGCTTTGAGTGCCAGTAGTTGTCTTAGGCATGCTTCCATTACTAACAGTGTGTCATCCGCATATTGTACTATTGGGAAGTCCATTCCCCCTCCAACCGGTATTGGTAGGTTAATTATGCCTCTTTCTTTTGCTTTGTTTAGTATGGACTGTAAGAGATCAGCTATCAAAACAAATAAAAGATGTGACAGTGGATTACCTTGTCAAACTCCCCTTCTACAGTGAAAAACTTTGCCAGGAACTCCATTCAACAACACAGCTGATGTGCCAGAGCCCATGATCCCTAATACCCAATTATGCCATTTGTTTGGAAAGCCTTTGTGTTGCAATAGTTGCATGATGGCTTGATGTTCTATTTTATCAAATGCCTTTTCTAAGTCAAGTTTCAGCAGAATGAGCTCCTTCTTGGATTGGTGGCAGATGTGGAGATTTAAAAATCCCAATCCAAACAGTCTTAGATTGATCTTGTTTTGATTAAGCCATATTGATTCCTATGTATGAGTTGCACGATGACCATTTGAAGTTTGTTGGTCAGTAGCTTAGTGATCAGTTTGATCGAAGAGTTGAGTAGAGATATAGGTCTGAAGTCCCCGACTTTCCTTGGGTTGTCCATTTTGGGAACTAGATTGAAGTAGGACCCTTTTACCAGTGATGCGCTTTTGGCCTTAATTGGCCGGGCCGTGCCTCCAGCGCCGTTACTTTGAAGAAATTAGAGTGCTCAACAGTCGCGCCGACTTGTGGTTGTGCTTCAAACCTTATCATGCAGTATATTGCAAGGGCGCACTCTACCTTCAATGTCAAAATCTCACAGTTTCCTTTCCACTACTTGGGTCTAGAATTTTCTCCTGGTAATTCCTAATTTCTTTTGCTTAAAAATGGTGTTGTGGTTGTCAATCCACGAGTGTCGAGTGATGAAGCCACTTAAGAAGATTAGAATCAAATACCGTAGAATGATTCATATGGGAAAGTTAGACAAGGGTGTTTACTGGACGTTACTTGATGAAGAATACTACCTCTGGCTTTGGGTCCTGCAAGCCTCGGGTGAACAAATGGTGTGGACAATGAAACACCGTAGTTTTTTTATTTACCATGTCTCAACTGTCACCAACAAGCTCACAAACCCTGGATCTTACAAAATGCTAACAGTGAAAAAGGTGCCAGCAATGTGACACTAGTGGAACAAGATCATGAATGGAACTCTGATGATGAAAGTATTCTCCCGACTCAAGACAGGCTACAGAAGCTCCATTTCAAACTCTATCCGAATATCTTTGGGTTTCACCCTTACAAAAAGATTGCCTTCTTGCATACTTCTATGGAAAGAGGCCTAGCGTATCATTTGAATAGCTCCAAGCTCGAGGACTTGGGTAGCTTGTGCCCAAAAGACTATTGTCATGAGTATAGAATATTCTTTCCCTTACATGCCTTGTTGGACGGGAGACTTGGGTAACAGTGAATTTGGTGTTTTCCTATTTAGATTGTCGCCATCATGTCGCATCGTTCAGTGAGATCTCAACTTTTAGACAATTCAGACTATGTGTTTTTGAGCACCTATGTTGATGCTTTGGACTAGCGTCCTCTTCCACGGCTACCATCACGTCCACCTCGACCTCAGCTACTTTGGCAACAAAGGGTTATCATCTGTATGAAGTACTCGCCGGTTTTCTCTCCAGTTGTAGCACTCGCACCGCGATGACGCTTCAACTGCGGGAGATGTCAGTCCGTCGACTTCTACCTTCAGCCTCTTCTCTGCAGTCTCACCGTCTGTGATGATCCCGCTGTGATTGCGAGGGGATGTTAGAGTATATTTGGTAGTTTAAATATTATGGTAGGACTCCAATATGTATCCGAGGAAGTGTCTTGTCCTTCAAGTCTTGTACTCTCATATATAACGATCCAAAGACTCAATGCAATACAATCCACCATTATACGTAATCTATTTCTTTTTACAGTGTGTACTTTCCTTATATAGACAAAACAAAGGGCTTCCCTCGTCTTTTCCGTTTTTAACCCAAACAAACATCATGGGGTCTACACATCCACTTAACCCGGTCATCCGTTCGTTCTTTCCCGATCCAGATCGGAACCAGGCCGGGGTTTGCCGCCGCCGAAGCTTGTTCAAGTTGCCATAGCTGGTGGTCACCATCGTCGGAGGAGGAAACGCCGCTTGTAGGTGTTTCATACTGACAATACTAGTTACATCACGTCTTCGTAAGATTTCGATGGTAGCACAAGTTTAACAAAAAGAGGTTATACTAGTTCGGGCAAGTGTCGTGCATCTAGATCGATTTATAAGTTCGTGCTCATGGTAAAAACATATGTTAAAAGAGCGTGTGTGTTACAACTATGTGTGAACGAACGCTACTAAAGGTACAAGATAGGTTACAAGCAAATGACAGAACTTATAGCCAATCTTTAAAATAGGGAGCAATTGCATGGTTGTCCCTGTTTTGAACTCCAATTATGAGTTTGCCCTTAACTTTTCAGCTTTGCATGATTACTCTTGTTTTTTCAAACTGAAGTTTTCATTTGCCCCTACTCCGTTATGTCCATTTAACTGTGTTAAATCAGGTGAGAAAAGACACATATACCCTTATAGCATTACCTTTACTTTTTGCATATGAGAGAAATCTGTTTTGATATGAAATGTATATTTAAGCTAGAATAAAATTGTGACTGAAATTTGGATACAATTCGATATCCAAATAAATCTGTGAGTGAAATTTGAACAAATTTTGACAAAATCGAAATTATTTGAGATTGTGACAGAAATTATTTAAATCCCTTATGTCCATTTGAAGCATAAGCATAAGCTTTCTTTAATCAAAAGCAATGGAACTGCTCCAATCGCACAAAGGTTTCAGAAGCAATGCATCATGACTTGCTAGCTCGGGACTTTTAAAATGAGACGGAAGTCGGACTTGTTGCTGTTGGCTGAATCGCTAGTAAAAGATGGCCGAGATGAGCTGTGAGACCGCCGGCACCCGGTTGCCCGGCTGGGTCACCTGAGCAGCCACTGCTCCGTCCCCTCCATCCACCCTGCTCGCGCTCTTGTTTGACCGCCCGGCCCTGCTGACGCTCGCGCGCGCGGCCGTGCCGCATCGCGACTGCGCCCACGCGTCCTGCGCACGCTTGAGCCCCCGCGGCCCGCGCCTGGTCCTCGCACCACGCGGCGCTAGAGCCTGCTCGCTGCGGATTGGTTGTAGCGCCTGCGGAAGAGAGAGTCTGGAGCGAGACGAAACAGAGAAGGGCACCCAGGTCTTTTGCCTCTGTCCCACGAATTCTCTCTCTTTTTTTATTTCGTTTATTTCATCTGCTTCTAACGGTGGTGCAGACCAGGGGCAAACGGCCCTTTCAATCTCAAAAAGGAAAGGCAACCAGGCAAAGTTAAAAAAATAGAGGTAAACTCATATTTAGAGTTCAAACCAAAAGCAACGATGTAATTTCTTCTTAAAATAAAGCTCCTCACTCCTTTATATAGGAGTTGTGGCTAAGTCTCCAACTAGTGTCGCCTATCAGAACCTGAGTGTGGCAGTGGCGTAGCCCGTTCTAGCCGTGCCAGCACCGCCCGCGCGGGCTGCAGCTCAGGGCCGAACACGGTAGGATGCGCGAAGCTTCAATGTGGGGCGAGGCAAGGGTGCCATGATGACTGCTCCTGCCCAAGGGGTGATCCAAGTTCTTTGTACGCGTTCGGCGTCACCCTTCTAAAATTTAGAGAGGTCTAAACAAAAAAATTCTTATCATTTAAGAGTATTAATTACAAAACTAACTGCAGAACTCCTGGTTTATTTCGCGAGACGAATTTAATGAGAGTACTTAATACGCGATTAGACGATGGTTACTGTAGCATCATTGTAACAAAACATAGACTAATTAGGCTCATTAGATTCGTCTCGTAAAGATGTAACTATCTGTAAAAAGGTTTTGTCATTAGACTTTATTTAGTACTCTTAAATAATAAGATTTTCTTTGATTTTAGAGATCTAAACTCTAAACACTAAAACGCCGAACGCGCCCTTTGTTTTCATGGGCTGCATGACAACATAGGCGTCAAGAAATATTGTTGCATGGCACGCCTCCAAAAGAGAACATTGCATGTTCTTTGTTTTTGCATGGTAGCATGGTACGTTTCCTTAAATATCATATATCACGTCTATAAAATAGAAATAGGCAAATAGCTAAATATCTGGTTCCTTGGATGAGTCCATTTCCAATAATCATGCATACTTTCCAAAACAAAAAAAAAGAAAATAATAAAAGTCTGATATGGGTGGGTGCAAGACTTCATCTTTTGCCTCAAGATCTACTCAAATGAACGGTCTACAGTTATTTGGGACTACAGTAGCGAGAGTGTAATAGAAAATTTCAGCACAAAGCACTGGCATACATCTTAAAATCAACTTCTTCATATTAGTAATTTTACTGTAGCATTACTGTAGCAAAACATAGATTAATTAGACTCATTAGATTCGTCTCGTAAAGATGTAACTATCTGTAAAAAGGTTTTGTCATTAGACTTTATTTAGTACTCTTAAATAATAAGATTTTCTTTGATTTTAGAGATCTAAACTCTAAACACTAAAACGCCGAACGCGCCCTTTGTTTTCATGGGCTGCATGACAACATAGGCGTCAAGAAATATTGTTGCATGGCACGCCTCCAAAAGAGAACATTGCATGTTCTTTGTTTTTGCATGGTAGCATGGTACGTTTCCTTAAATATCATATATCACGTCTATAAAATAGAAATAGGCAAATAGCTAAATATCTGGTTCCTTGGATGAGTCCATTTCCAATAATCATGCATACTTTCCAAAACAAAAAAAAAGAAAATAATAAAAGTCTGATATGGGTGGGTGCAAGACTTCATCTTTTGCCTCAAGATCTACTCAAATGAACGGTCTACAGTTATTTGGGACTACAGTAGCGAGAGTGTAATAGAAAATTTCAGCACAAAGCACTGGCATACATCTTAAAATCAACTTCTTCATATTAGTAATTTTTATGCCTTCATCACTTCGTGGATTCTCCTGGCATTGCCTTTCACATGAGCCCGCTTATACCCTTTTTGAGGACTCGCATTTTTTCTTCATGCTATGAATGGAGCCTGCCCCCTTCATCCAGCACGCCGAGATATTTTCTCCCAAATCGTGAGTCAAAAATTATGCCATCTCCAAGGTTACACGTCGGATGACCGGTTTGCGTACTCTTGAACCAATGCTCCAAAGAGAGATGGCCTATCGATCAGATTCGCAGGCCGGTCAAACTCCTTCGCTAGTCCTGGTAGCACAACGATCCAGATTTTAGATTGAAAATAAGATTATACAGGACGGCTTGAGTTGGGTTCTCAAAAGTGCTAGTAGTAATTTGCCAAGAAGCTCTGAAGTTTTAAGTGTTAGTAAAATATTAGATAGTTACCTGCATCTACAACCAGGACTCTGTCGCAGTCCATAACTGTTGGTATTCTGTGCGCAATGCTGATGATGGTACAGTCCGCAAAGTCTTCCCGGATTATCTTCTGAATCACAGCATCGGTTTGGGAATCCACTGATGCAGTGGCTTCATCCATGAACAGAATTTTGCTGCGTTTCAGCATCACCCGGCCCAAGCATAGCAGTTGACGTTGCCCAACACTCCAGTTCTCACCGTTGTCGACAACTAGGGGAAGTAAGAAGGAAATCTCTTGTCAGTAAGTAGCTGGATCAAATGATATGGGAATCTTCTTTGTTTCAAAGAGTATTGTAACGAAAAGCTGCATGGTATACACTGAAAAACACAAGTGCACATTTTTCAATCAAATTCTCTCCAGTCTCTATTTTGTTTTATATTTTATAGAAACACCTTGACTCTTGAGGTAAAACAGTAAGTTGAACCGCTTGAAAAAAAATTAAGTTGAAAGAGGAAAAAATTCACTTTAACTTTATTACAGCTTAATGAACAATTGATAGTTAAATTACCTAAAGCATCAAGCTTTTCCGGCTTTGAAGCCACGGCATCTTTCAGCTGACAACGATCCAAAGCCTAAAATGGAAAATGGTTATGTTCTAATCAGATAATAGAAAATATTGTCTAGAAATACAAAATTGTTCTTGTCGGTGAAATACCTGCCAGATTTCATCATCAGAGTACTGCTCAAGTGGATCAATATTGCTCCGAATGGTCCCTTCAAAGAGAACGGGCTCCTGAGGGATGATGCCAAACCGAGACCTAAGGTCATGAAGCCCTAAAGTGCAGATGTCAACACCGTCAATAATTATCTTCCCCTCAGAAGGCTCCACTATTCTGAACAATGCTTGGATCAGTGTTGATTTTCCACTGCCAGTTCTACCAACAACTCCAATCTTCTCTCCTCCACGTATGCTTATAGTGATGCCCTTCAACACTAGTGGAGTGTTATGCCTGTACCTAACCTGCATATATACAGAGATAAAGTCTGTTTACTTCATGCTATTTTTTCAAGACACTGTTAAGAAACTAGAAAATGTGCAGGTCGTCAAACAAATTAACAAAACTGTATCAGTTGAGAATTTACCTTGAGATCAATGACATCAATGTCACCTTTTGTTGGCCAGTTTGCATCAGGCAGGCAGTCTTTTATCCTCCATTCGGCCTCTGATGGAATGTTAGTGAATTGCTTGATCCTCTCGACCGAGACCATTTTGTTTTCAATGAAACAACTCATCCAGATGGCAAAGAACAACACCTGGTTGAGAGATAGACCATAGGAAAGTGACAGGCCAACATACTCTGCATCATGAAAACATCACATTAGTTTCATACAAAACTTTATTCGAGACAAAAACTTCCACACAACTTCTGATGGCCAAACTACGTTGCAGGTTTTTACATACACGATGCAGTTAAGCATACCTGGCTTCACGAAGCTGCTGGGCAATGTGACCATCATCAAGGTCGTGAAGCAGAGCACAAAGCTTCCGATGAGCTCCAACCGGAAACCGAGCCACTCATTCGCGCCGTTGTTGTGGAAGTCCATCCTCAGGCTGGAGTTGACCCTGTTGAGGTTCTCCTGCGAGAAGTTGTCCTCCTTCCTGAAGCACCTGATGGTCATGACGCCCTGAACCGTCTCGGAGAAGTGGTGGATCACGGGAGCCTTGGTGATGGACTCGAGGCGGGTGAGCTCCCTCGACGTCGACAGATAGTAGCCCTGCGGTGAACCAGATGATCGTGTCAGACACACCACAGACGCAAAATGGGAGGGAGCATCGTCACTGACAGCACAAACTCACCCGGTACCACAGGTTCAGTATGACAAGCGGGATGATAGCAATGACGGACGGCCACGCCACCTGGCACGTGACAATGAGCACGCTGATGACGGTGATGTACATGGACACGCTCATCCAGACGAAGAACGGCAGGAAGAGGTCGACGTTGGTCTGATCCGACGATGCCTGAAAATAATTGTGAACCAATCATGTCAGAAACTCTGAATCTTGAAAAAAAAAAGAGACAGTTCAGCAGAATCAACAAATAACATGACTTGCCCTGCTGAGGATCCTTCCGGACGGCGTGGTGTCGAAGAATGACATGGGCGCGTGCTTCGGCGGTCTTGAGCCCGACGACGGCCACGAGGAAGGACCGCGCGGCGACGAGCACCACCGACACGCCGGCGATGACGGCGTAGACGTCGATGAACAGCGCCGGCCGGAAACTCGCGGCGGGACTTCTGGTCGGGGAGCCAGTAGTCGGACGCCATCAGGGAGCCCTGCCACACGGTGGACACGGCCACCACCAGCAGCGGGCCCCACCACCCCCACGCCTCCGTCATGTACTGCTTGTACACGGCCAGGCTGACGTGCCCGCTCGCGCGCTCCTCCTCCTTGATCAGCCGCGCCGACGCCTTCTCCTTGATGGGCGCCACGATCGACGAAGAAGACGAGTCGCCGCCGTTGCCGGAGGAGCTCTGCTGCTTGTTGTTGGACGACGGCTGCCGGGAGATGGGCATCTCGCCGTGGTCGCCCTCCTGCGCCGCGCTCTCCACCAGCTCCATGGAGCTGTCGTGCGCCGCCACCAGGGCGGCGAAGTCGGTGCCGGCCTGGAGGAGCTCGTCGTACTTGCCGGTTTGCACGATCGCGCCGTCCTTCATCACCTGTACGTTGGGAAAGATTATGCAGCGGATTAACACATTAGTATGAATTCTGAATTCTACTGCTTCCAAATTCAGTTGCTGACAAACTATATCTATCTACTAATAAAGTACGATGAATGAACTTACATATATGATATCGGCGTTGTGCAAGAAGTCGACTTGGTGAGTCACAAGCAGTACAGTCTTGTTCTTCAGAGCACCTCTAACACATTCCTGCAGAAACAAAACCAACACTGACTTATTCAGTCTACTGCTACTGCTATCCATAAACAATACAGGAATCATCTGTTTTCACAATACAAGGATCATCCAATCAAGTTGAACAACTCCAAAAATGTGAGTACGTACCTTGAAGATCTCAGTGCCAGTGTGCGCATCCACTGCGCTGAAGACGTCGTCGAGGAGGTAGATGTCGCAGTCCTGGTACACGGCACGAGCCAGCTGGATGCGCTGCTTCTGCCCACCGCTGAGGTTGATCCCGCGCTCACCGATCTCCGTCTGGTCTCCGAATTCCATCATCTCCAGGTCCTTCTCCAGGCAGCACACCCTGATCACCTCCTTGTACCTCTCCCTGTGCATGGGCTGCCCGAACAGGATGTTCTCCTCGATGGTGCCGTTCTGAATCCATGCCGTCTGAGCGACGTATGCCGTGCTGCCACACACCTTCACCTGTAGAGGATTCATATACGGCATGTCAACGTATTATCTTGTATGGAACGTTACAAGAACGCAAAAAATGAAAAAAAAGGGGGTAACATTTTAAGATAATTCTTCAATCTTTTGTCTGAAATTGACATGATAACTGTTCTCTCTGAGACTGAACTCTGAATTCATGAGTACAGCTCAGCAATTGTCTCATTGAGACTATGTTGTCGAAAAGTCCAAGAGAAGAGGAGCAAGTTAAAATGTACTACTATGTATGCATGGAAGAAATCAGTACTGTAAACTTTGCTGCGGCATAATAAATGTAATTAAGCAACAAAGTGTCCCTCTACTATGTTCCAGCCAAATATAAAAACATGACTGACCATTTGAAACAATCTCAATTATAAAAATAAAAAGAGTGAAAATGTTTCATCTATCACAATTTTTCCTTTAAAAAGAGGTTTCTTCTATCTTTCTTACTGCAACATAAAACAAATAATTATATTTACTTTCAGTTACTCATTTGTTAAAGGATAACCCATGCAGAGCTCTTAGTCGCATCGAGGGCTTGTTTGGTTTAGGTCCTGGGAATTCTGCCTGGGCCAGGCAGCAACCCTAGGCATTGGATTTTGAGTGCCTCGGGCTTAGATCTCATCCAAACGTGCCCCGAATGCATGGGAGCCGTGCCTGAGCCAGGCACATTTCTCAGGTTTCAAAGCAAGCACGTCCTAACACAGCATGTATAAGATTCTTGCCATTTTTCTTCTATTGTTCATATCAAATACCAAAAGGAACAAGAAGTTTAGCTATGTTTGTGCGAATCAAGTATATATTGGAGATTGTTGTAGCTGCATTCAATTCAACATAACCAGACACCGATTCAGATGTGTTAGTTAATTTTTCCTTATGTCTTATATTACTAGTCGTTTACAGTGAACTTATAAGCTTATATAGAACCACAACAAAACTGAATTTGCATTCATTGGTCTTATAACTTGGACATTCAAGTCCAAGGATTCCTACATCCAGGATTCCAGGTCCATGTCCAAGTAGTGTGCCCGATATTTTCTCCGGCATTCCGGCACGACCATGTTCGTGTCGAAGTAAACCTTACTCCCTAAACCTTTCGCATCTAAACACTCCTAGTGTCACCGACACTGCACGATAGCCTACAGTGATCCTGAGTGTTCCTGGAGAACATCACTGGATCCATTGACAGGGGAAGGACCAATAACTCTGAGCTACTGGCCAGGCCACATGAGAGGTCATGAAAAAGCATTGTAAAGGCTGTTCAAGTCATTGCTATGCTTCCGCTGACAGAGCAGCGATTCATTGCTGACAGTTTTATCACTTTCTGAAGATGCATTTCAGTACAGCGTACAAGTATGGTGCTCAAATCCCCGATGCGTCGCTAGAAAGATGATGGCCCTGAAAAAGTTCATGCAGCCGTCCTCTCTATAATCCGGACAGAGGTACCCACCAAATCACGATCCATGACAAGTGCAGCCTGAAATTTGCCGTGCTTTTTTCAAACAACTTTTTGGACCAAGATTCCTGAATAAATCCTTGCCATCTGTTATTTTATTGCAGGCACAAGACACGTTGCAACTGTACCATCCTCTATTCTTTTAAGGTTACTATATATGCCTTGGCTTTATTTGAATGAACTAAGAACACCAGAATCTCGGAAACTTTAAAGAGATCAAATGCTCTAAATTAAATCATGGACTCCAATGATCATGACAAGATTTTTTTTTCGAGATATCAAAACAGTGTTTCATGTAAGAAAAAAAATTCCAATAATGATCAGGACGTGCTATTTTATTTAGACAAAACAACTGGTGAATCAAGTGACATCGGATCAAAATCTTTGAATGTTTAAGATCATCATCATGTTGGTTGGAATGACATCGGCACATGCCGTGTCTTATCTATTGGATTGTTGGTAACAACTTTCTTGGGTTATTTTAAACTATGTCGTGTCATATATACATTGGAATTCATTAAGACTGAAGCTAAAAGTAGTTCACACTTGGTACATAAATTCGTACCATACATTAATTCCCGGTACTCTAAGAGCTACTGTACGTATGTACTATCCTTTGAAACATCATCTCAATATATAGCAACGCCAAGTCTGATCCACAGGTATGGATCGGAGCACCTCCCGGCTTGTGCCAGTCGATACATGCAGGCAAATTATTCACGATGAAACAGAGGTTCGGGTATGTGCAACACTAATGCGGTCCAACGGTCTCCGGGCCACATATTCTCAAAAAAAAAAAAAAAATGGGGTCTCCGGGCCATACGCATACGGGCATGTGGGCATTGAATGTCTCAACGTTCAACGACCAAAAAGAAGAAGAAACCATCCATTAACAAAGTTATCTTCAGCTTTATAGTCACGCTAGCCCTGGACAGAGACCCAAGGACACAATCCAAAAACGATTTGAAATAATCATATGGCTAACCCATGCTTTTTGTTTTTTGTTGCCGTTTGTGCATTGAAATGTCGGTGGAGCGTGTGATTTTGCATGGACCAGTGGCCGTTGCACTCATCCATTCTCGAATTTATGCACTCGCAACCGATCAATCAAACAACTAGAAATATTCATGAACGTACCTTGCTGGTGGGTGACATGCCATGCTCGGAGAACATACTAGTACGGAGGGGGGCAGCAAAGCAATAACTGAAGTTTGGCGGGCGGGGGCATGTATGATGTTTGTGTACGTACCTTGCCGGAGATCTTTCGCATCTCGCCGAGTACGCATCCGAGCAGCGACGACTTGCCGGAGCCGACCATTCCGACGACGGCGGCCAGCGCGCCTGCCCGGACCTCGACGTCGACCCCGCGCAGCACCTCCTGTCCGGCGTCCACCTCGTCGTCCCACGTGAACACGCCGTCCTTCACCTGCACGGCCACGCCGTCGCACCCGGCCGCCGCCGCGGGCTCCCTCTCCACCGCCGCCTCGTCCAGCTCCGCGCTCGTCATGTACCTAAATAATTGGCAACATGTGAAAAAAAAAAGAAACATTACATTGGTCTATGTTCAATCATCCATCATTCGCATTGTGATCACAATGTGCCTGCCTGGTTATATATATGTAAAATTATAGTGTATGTGAATGACGACGTACGAGTCGAGGCGCTGGAGCGAGATCATGGCCTGCGACGCCTGGATCATGGCCTGGGGAAAGTTCCTCATGGGCTCCTGGAGTATCTTGAACAAGGAGGTGGCGGTGAAGACGAGCCCGGCGTCGAGGCGCACGCCGGTGAGGACGCATGTGGCGAAGACGAGGGCCGAGACGACGACGGGGGCGCTCCAGAGCGCGACGATGTTGCCCGAGATGGAGTACATGAAGCGGGTGAGCCAGCCGAACTCGAGGCGCCGGAAGCGGCCGATGCGCGCGGCGAAGTGGTCCTCCCACGCCTGGAACTTGATCACGCGCATGTAGCTCAGCATCTCGTTCGTCGCCTTCATCCGCTTGTCGCGCTCCCCCATGAGGCGGAACTGGTACCGGTTGTTGCGGCGCGAGCCCAGCAGGATGAACACCGTCACGCCGGCGATGCCCACCAGCGCCGCCATCACCGGAGGGCCCAGGTACGTGTACAGCAACGCCAGCGCAACGCCGACCTGCAACAAGACACGGATCGAGCGCGTGATGATCGATCGATCAGGAGCCAATTAATTAGTTAGAAGCTCGATCCATTATTGGAAATGAAACTAGCTAGGCCAAGAATGATTTTTAATCCACCGATGGACACTTGGATAGAAGTAATTAAGAACTCGAACAAAATAAAAAATGGTGGTGTTCATCGTCTGAGTCATTATTGTCTGATCGACGGCGACGATGGCCGAGAACGCTTGATTTCCTCACCAGATGAGATGAGGGCCGTGCATGACAGTAAACAACGTTATGTCGTACGTGGTGCTGGTCAAACAGAACACATGCACAAGAAGATTCGCAAAATAAAATTAAAAACAAAACAGAACACACAAGAATAATGAGAAGTCGACCGTGCATGGTTGATCTCGAGGACACACATTAGTAACCCTGTAAATAATAATGCCACCCGCGCATTTTCTAATTGTCTTTGTCAACTCTGTCATTGGAATCTCGATGTAGTACTAGTAAAACAAAATCCAAGCACAAAATCAATGAAAGTGCGTGCCGCATGTGTCCCAAATAATATCTGTCCGGCTTTAGGTAAGACAAATTAGTCAACTCTTTCATATTTTTGCGGAAAAGATCTTCTAAACAACAGTACTTCTACAGTTCTACTATACTACGGTGAGAATAGGATATGAAAGCAGTTCGCTTGCTGCAGGACTTGCTAGTACAAAAAACCAAAAAAAGAAAAAGAAAAAGAAAAAAATGCGGCACTGTGATGTTGCTGGATATACTACAGTATCAAGGACGCCCGGGGCCGCATGTCACTATAGCCGGTGCACTGACCATGGTAGTACACCACCGGGGCAGGTCGGGGCACGCGCGCGATATTCAATTCGCGAACGGGGCCGCGAGCTTCCAGAAGGTTGGGGGTGCGCGTATTCCCAGCGGAGCCAGCTTTGTCATTTGTCAAGGCAGGCAAACCAAACCAAACCCCGATCACGAAGCAGTTTAATTACCCCATCATTTGACTGCGCAGCTGTGGTACGGTAAACCAGGTGTCCTGCGTTGCGCTAGTTAATGCGGTTTGATTTTGGCACAGTTAATGCGTTTTGGCAACATTTGGAGGACATTTTGCGCTTTATATAGGTTGGCACAGTCCATGCGCAAAGCAACAAAGCTGTAGGAGTAGTGTACTCGTGACTCCAGCCATGCCACCATTGATAGTATGCAACGGGAGAAGAAGAAGAAGAAGAAAAAAAAAAGGCCAGCGCGGCCGTCGCCCTCTAGTTAATCAATGCGTGGCAGAGACCGATCATACCAAACCATGTTGTTTCCATAGGCTGAAAATGCAAGGAAATGGTGGTCGTACTTTGCGGTTTCGTGGAAAAATCCAAGTGAGAAACGGCGACGATAGGTGTGCGGACGTAGATGTTGTGACAAAGGGCGGCGGTTTCTTTAGTCTATAGCAAAAACTATATATCAGTCACCAAACGCAGCTTAAACTAACGGGGGATAATCGAATCGACGGCCGGGATCTGTGGTTGGTTCCAATTGGCACGACCACGGCCACGGACTAGCGAAGGGAACGGCCCCAGACGGAGCGAACAAGGAGCGACGTGATCCATGACCACTCGAGACGAGAGCAACGTGGCAGATGAAGGAACCAACAAATTAAAGGAGAAGATGCATGCATTTGGCAAGTGTGGTCGAGTCGTCAGAGGGAAAACAGCAGGCAAAAGAAAAGCCATTCGCACCCAGCACGTAAAGCCCGGCGCCAATGAAACCGCAGCACAAGAGAAAAACAAAGCGGCTACGACTGGTCGCGTACCTGTAGGGGCATGAGCCACAGGTAGTTGATCTGTAGCATCATGTCGGAGAGCTGCTGCGCGTCGACCGCCATGTAGTTGACGATCATGCCGAGCCCGTGCTTCTGCCGCGCCGAGCAGGAGAGGCGCAACCCTTTGCGGTAGAGCGCGACGATGAGGGCGCCCCGGATCTGCATCCCGAGCTTCTGGCAGTGGAAGTTGTACTGGTGGCTGGCGGGGGC
>LAPY01000888.1:64379-90773 GCA_000970635.1 Eragrostis tef | reverse complement strand
GAGCGCGCGCTGCGAGCACGCGGACAGGAAGACGAACCCGGCCCAGTCGCCGAGCCCCGCGCCGGACGACGGCGCCTCGCATGACGACGCGATGGTCGTCGACATGGGTAGCTGATCGGGGTGGCGCCGCATGCAGCAGAGAGAGGCGAGTAAGTAGTAGTAGGTGGCGCGTGTGGCCGTGGGTCTCTCCTCTCCTCGACTGGGAGAGGCCGGCGTCTTGTGTTTATGGCCAATAGCGGGCGTCTTATCTGTGCCCAGATGCCGCACCTTCGCTTCTCCTTTCGATCGATGTTTTCTTTTCGGCCTTGCAACAGCGGCGGCGGGCGGCGGGCGGCAGACGGCGGAGCCAGTCAACGTGACCCGCGCGCGTATGTGCAATAATGGCCAGCCACGCGGCCGGCGCGCGTTTTCGCGTTCCGATCGTGCTTTGGTCAGTTCCCGTTGCACCGGAGCTCGCAAGAATCTCTAATCATTTACTGCTCGCGCATCTGCTGCGAATAACATACTACTACTAAGGGATACGTGCCCAAGTAGCTGAGACCGGTTTCTTTTTTGTTTTACCTCAAATATCTGGGATCGTTGGACTTCTCAATAGCATTCTGCAGAAGAGCACGCCGAGGTCTCAAATATCAGGAATCGTTGGACAGATTCCTGAGCTCTCACCTCGCCATCACTCAACTTACTCCTCGATAAATTTCAAGCTCAATAATATTGTCGCGCGCGCCGAGGTCGTCGTGTTTCGTGGCGCACAGCCGAACACGGTCGGTTCACCACCAACCTGCGGAGGCGGCCTTGACCCCGGACCCCAGTGTGTATACAGAAGCTACGACGAGTATTGGTTGGGCATCAAAGTCCAGATTCGGAAAACCTAACCCCCATCGCGGAACACGTGATTTCTCGTCTTAAATTCTGACAGGAGACAGCATCCATACCAGCTCAAGGAACCTCTCTCTGACTCTTTCAATTATATATGCACCAAGATACCATAACCGTTGAATTCCTCTACTCATACGTAATCAGCAATACGATGGATCGAATCGGTCTTTTCCACGGATTGCGTACGTCGTATACATGTATATATAGGCAGCGTTGTACACTCAATAATTAATTACAGTCTCATTGCAGACTTGTGGGTTCCTCAGGCTTGTCAATGTCATGGACACCAAGCTCCGCCGCTGCTGCAACTAGGAAGGGCGATCGCTGGCCAGCAGAATTGCCCGGCAAAGAAACGGGAGGTGCCGTCGTCACGGACTCACGGTCATGGCCCGCCAATCATAGAGTGCCATGCCATCGGTCGAGCCTGACGAATCGACCATCCAATGAACACACTTGTCACGAGTTTATCTATGTTTGACCCTTGAGTGAGTGTGGCGCACGGACCGGCACACGGTTGTGTGTCTTGTGTCACGGTCCCCTATGCTATAAGGCCTTCTTTTGGAACACAGGATTTTGAAACGAACACCCTCTGCATCAGGGGCGAAGCTATGTTCAATCGTCGGGGTCGGCCGACCCCGACGACTTTTTGCAAACCAAACTTATCTCCCGTTTAATTACCAGCAAAGACCCCGGTGAGCAAACTGATAAACGCTGGTAAGCAACCTGAGGACCCCGACGAGCATTTCTCCTGGCTTCGCCCCTGCTCTGCATCAGATTTCAGAACACCGAACCAGGGCAGGCCAATGATGCATGAGCTAAGCTCAGGTCTGACAAGTTGAAAGTTTGGACTGTCGGGATCACACGTGCAGAGACTATGCAACAAGCAACGATGATATTTTCGTATGTATCTTTGCGCGTCGTTCTACAAGGAACAGAAAAGAAGTCCCCTTCCAGCTTGATTACAGAGGCAAGGATGTCATCTACAATTTGTTTTAGGAAAATATCTTATATGCCATATGAGGTATTTAAATTTTTTTAAATGACATACAAAGGAATGCCCCTTTGTTTTAGGCCCATGAAATTAATAAGACTGACTAAATAATTTTGGCTCAAAAAGTCCCTAAAAAATATTTTTGGCTCAAGCCATCTTATATATCCTCATCATGTAATCAATCATTGTACTGTAACGTCAAGGAATCTAAATATCTTGCGAGGACGGTGAGTAGTATGCCGGGTTTCATTTTCATGATATTTGTAACTTAAATGCAGTATCAAGGATCATCAGATAAGAGTTTTACAACACTCCCCCTTAGGCTCTTTATCGTGATAAGTATGCCTCAGGGGCGAAGCTATGTTCAATCGTCAGGGTCGGCCGACCCCGACGACTTTTTGCAAACCAAGCTTATCTCCCGTTTAATTACCAGCAAAGACCCCGGTGAGCAAACTGATAAACGCTGGTAAGCAACCTGAGGACCCCGACGAGCATTTCTCCTGGCTTCGCCCCTGCTCTGCATCAGATTTCAGAACACCGAACCAGGGCAGGCCAATGATGCATGAGCTAAGCTCAGGTCTGACAAGTTGAAAGTTTGGACTGTCGGGATCACACGTGCAGAGACTATGCAACAAGCAACGATGATATTTTCGTATGTATCTTTGCGCGTCGTTCTACAAGGAACAGAAAAGAAGTCCCCTTCCAGCTTGATTACAGAGGCAAGGATGTCATCTACAATTTGTTTTAGGAAAATATCTTATATGCCATATGAGGTATTTAAATTTTTTTAAATGACATACAAAGGAATGCCCCTTTGTTTTAGGCCCATGAAATTAATAAGACTGACTAAATAATTTTGGCTCAAAAAGTCCCTAAAAAATATTTTTGGCTCAAGCCATCTTATATATCCTCATCATGTAATCAATCATTGTACTGTAACGTCAAGGAATCTAAATATCTTGCGAGGACGGTGAGTAGTATGCCGGGTTTCATTTTCATGATATTTGTAACTTAAATGCAGTATCAAGGATCATCAGATGAATGAAATTATGAAAAAACTCCAGTAGTACTGAAAGGTTGAATTTCTTATTGCCCACAACCATTTGTAGCTCGACTTTCTGCAATAATTTTAGTAGTACCCAGGTTCGACTTTCTGTGGTAGCCAATTTAAACAGATTTGGGGATGTTTGTGGCTTGCCACACTTGCCTAAAGTTAAATGTGGTAAAGTGTAGCTAGCAACCAAACATCCTTAAACCCTCTCCCTATAGCGGCAATGTCTGCCGTGACATAGATACGTGGCTTGCAAGGCCATCCTGCCTGCATCTAGCAGAGCTATCTCTGCTTTCTCCTTGAGGAAAATAAGAACACATAAGTTCATAACTAGATTCTCATTTCTCCTTTTCTTTTTGGCTACGTCTGCTTGTCTCTACCAATCGAAGACAAATTGCAGACAATCAGGGCAACAGGTAGCACCAGTTCAGTCCAGCTTACAATATATAGTACGTCGACGTGACTAGGAGCCTAAAGAAATATTCAGAGATTCAGGCTGATCTGGGAAATTATCTTAAAATTATTATCAAGGCAAAGTAACCTCTTGCCAGCTTGCAACGCAGCTTCAGTGTAAGCTCGGGATAACTTCTTCAGAGCTTCAATAATTATCTGAAGAAACTAGTATCTGAAATATTTTAAGATAACCCGTGTCCTTTTCTTATGTTATCACTTCAATAGATTTGACAGACGCAAAAGCGCAGATTCAGATCTGAAAAAGGATCCAACCGTGTACCGTACGAGATGCCACGACGAAAGGAGCCACTGTCGGATCTTGATGACGGTCACTAGCAGGCTAAACAACAATCATCAGACAACAAGGGTACGTCAAGTCTGACGGATGGAAGAAGCTTCTTGTCCGGCGATGCTGCTGTCAGCGGTGACGGTTTTTGGTGGGAGGAGTTCATACGGATCCAAGTCCTCCGCATGGCACCAAAACTTCATTGAAACAGTAGGACAGCGACGTGAAGGAGTGTGGCTCGAGCCGTCCGGCTAGGCAGCGTCGTCGTATCCAACATGCTGAGATTGCAAGGGGACGATGACAAATGAACAAGCTGTAGCTGTTCTAATTCCTCGGATTTGCCAGAGAGAAAAAGAATCACGAGTATGATGACCGTGCCTTTTTTTTTCTCTCGCTTACACATTGGGCCGGTGTCAGTGATGCGTAGCCGAACAGTCACGGAATCATAGCTACTTAGAGCACGATGCATCGGCACAATTTACCCTCTAAACTCAGAGAAACCATACATTACAGAAAGGCTGTTCAACCGCCGAGTGCCACTTTGAGCTAGCGGCCAACCCGGACGGACGATGACAAAGCAGTTCACTTCGCCACTGTTAATAACTATTTACTTAATCTTTCATTGTAATCATAGCTACTTACAATGCTTTTTAGCATTAAGTTTTCTGATAGTTTACAACTATTTACTTAATCTTTCATTACAGATACATTCCTGCATATCGGGGTACAGACGATGACAAAGCAGTTCACTCAATATGTTCCCTACTTTGATGTATGTTCCGCTATTTCAGTCCCTACTGGACCAACCCGGACGTGGTAGATTACAGAGATCGGTGCAGCTGTCACATGCACTAGCGGCTATCATCCTTCGTGGGGTTGGATGCAAACTCGTGTCTAGAATAATTCCTTAAACCATACAAGCAACTATCCTAAATAACTTACTCCTTGCTAAAAGACCAAGCCACCATGCACAAACGTGGATCCAACAACAAGAATTTCTCTATAACAATTACTTAAATAAATAAAATTGAGGGCAAACTCACGTCTAGAATAATTCCTTAAACCATACAAGCAACTATCCTAAATAGCTTACTCTTCACAAATGCAAGGTTCCGTAACAATAAGACGATTATTATGTCCCTACTGCCTTCCCTTAACAATTCATTAACCTATCGTACACAGACGTGGTTCCAACACAAAAACTTCTATGTAATAATCACTTAATAAATAAATATAAACTAAAAAGAAAACTAAATTAAATAAATAAGGAAAATAAATATCTTAAAAAATCTAATAAATAAAAAAAAGAAACAAGAAAACTGTACCCAAACTCCAAAGAGAACTCCAGAACTCTGAGCGAAGCTCTCGCTTCTACTCTAACTCCCATGACTAAACACTAATCCTATCCTAAACTGTAAAACTGGAATGTTTTTTCCATGAGGTACACTTAGAACCGGCGGGGAGAGCTTCTATTTATTGCCCAAAATGAACTAGAGTGGTAGGTACGTCAAGTAGGAAGAAGATGAAGTCGGTTAGCCGAAAAGGTAGGCCGGTCGGCCCCACCTTAGGCTGGCCGGACCCACCTTTGGCTGGCCGGCCTTCCATTCCTTTGGATGGCCACCGCCTTCCGTGTACGCTCTAGATCATCTCCCAAAGTTGGTTGATGTCTGGGACGGCTATAGTTGAGTAAGGGCCAAGTTTAGGCCTAAACAACCCACTCTACGATGTCGGTTGGTCTTCCACCTTAATAGGCACTTGGGCTAGATGTTTTGGGGTGTATGTGACCTACTAGAGGAATATCAGGACCAATGAGGACAAGAGTAGGCCGGCCGGTCTAAAGTTGGGCCGGCTGGCCAATTGTTTTTCATCCTGGCGCTCAATTTTGGAATTGGCGTAACTTCTGCTCTTGGACTCCAAATTGAGTGATTCAAAAGTCCATTTTGACTATCTCGGCGAGGGCTTTGACATGGAAACATCAAATCTCTGATTTAAATAATTATTTATGGATGTCCAAGTTGTTCCTTGTGTCTTTCTTGAATGTTGTCGAGACGTCGGAGCGATGTCTTGTTTGTGCTTTTGGGGTATTTGCTATTTCTCAATGAGTCTAAGCACATCTGCACTAATTTTCCTATATACCCATCAAAACAAGATTACATCTAAAACTTGTGAAACTTTATTAGTTTAATGCATAAAACATTGGTGCATACCTTTTGTGGTACGTTGATGGTCATTTTGTGTTTTAATGACCCTCAACAGTCATATGGGTGGTCGATGATGTGTGCGGCGCTGATTCCTACGGGTGGCTACTACCTTAGGTAGTTGCAGCCGGGGAACTTTTGCCACTTGCATCTTAATTTCTATGAATTCTCCACATTGGATGTCATACACAATACATGTACCTCACTTATTTTTGTTTATACTTAGGCCATTCTCAAGTGATCGAGATTATACATGCAGATGAATGGACAAGAGTTCTTACTTTCTTATGTTGACCTTGTGTTATTTAAAGGTGTCTCCAGTTTACAATGTTCGGTTCAACTAGCTATTTGAATGGATATATTTGTGTTGCATTAATTTTTATTGTGAAATAATTATGATTTAATATCATTGCAGTAACCATAAATTCAACATTTCACAATTTTACGACCATTAGCATAACTGTTGCCACGACCATTGCAGTAACCATATCCTTTAAGGTTATTGCAATGACCCAAATTTCATTGCGATATCCTTTAAACATATAGCGACGTCTCATAGCTCCTTGTCATACCTTTTAAGAATATAGCAACAGTTCCTACGTACTTCGATGCGATATCCTTTAGGCATTTAGCGACAACACATACTTCCTTGCAATATCTTTTACGGCTATAGTGACGACTCATATTTCATTGCGACACCGTTTAAAGATATAGCGACGGCATATGTTGTTTTGATACTCATGAAGGATATAGCGACGACTACTATTCGTTGCAATATCCTTCAAGCATATCGCAACAATATAGTCATTTTTCTTGTAGTGAGATGGAACCCATTTTTAAGGTAATTCATGTTTGTTATTACTAATATACATTTAATAACATCATTGGGATCAGTTGCATAATAACTTAACTTTGCCATTTAGGACTGCAGTGGTGCCATTGATGGCACCCATGTTCTTGCACGAGTTCTATCTAGAATGCAAGCTGCCTTTAGGGACAGGAAGCATAATCCAACCCAGAATGTGATGGCTGCTATTGATTTTGATCTCAAATTCACTTATGTACTTGCTGGTTGGGAGGGAAGTGCACATGATGCACTTGTATATTCTAGCTGATGCATTAGAAATGGATGATGGCTTGAAGGGTTTCTACAGGTAAAATGAATCATTTTCATATTCTGTAGGTTTGATGCATTAATAGTATGCTCAGATTTTGTTTTCTTTTGTATTTGTAGGAAAGTTCTATCTAGTGGATGCAGGGTATGCATGTCGTCCTGGGTTCCTTCCTCCATTTCATTGTGTCCGGTACCACCTATCTGAGTATCGCCCTAGCTACGAACCAACCCAACAATATGCAAGCTAAGAGAGCTGAGATGTGCCAACTGGGATGAAGAGATGTACACCATTGTGTTGCATCATGATCACAACCTTCGACACATCAAGGTATATGAATTTCAGTTATTTTTTACTCTTTTTAGTTACCTATTTCATGCAACTGTTAGTTATTAACAGTGGCGAAGCTAGCGGCACAGCGACCCGAGTGCCACTTTGAGCTAGAAGCATGCTTGACGCACCTACTAAAGCTTGCTTCTCTGCTGTTTCTCGCTTAGGTGGTGCCAGCATTTGATATTGGGTGGTGCACAAGTGGTGAAATATTGATACTAACCACTGAAATTTTCTTTTCACCCTGTTGCCGGTGCACTCGGCACGGCTCATGTAGCTTCGCCCCTGGTTATTAACACTTGTCCACTTTTGTTGTGCAGGATCATCACCCCAATTAAGGATGCTGAGCTCCTCAAAAAGCCCATATAACTACCCTCAGATGCAGGCGCGACATTTGGCAGTGGTGTTGCCACTGGCCGCTATGCCACGGTTCATCAAAGCCGCTAGGAGTGTTCTCATGCTTTGGGGACAGTGAGGCAACCATGTTCTAATTAACAATCCCTTACAACTTACAAGTGTACAATTGGGATGCCTGAGTCTGATGCAATCCTTTTCCCTAATTTTGTCGATGATGAATTCCCACCATGTTGAAGGGTTTAGGGTTTAGTAACTGCTTTTCATGAAATCATTATGCTATTTCACATGGGTACAACATTTTCTGCCGAATGGCAAAAGGTTTCATATGGTAGGATTGGCCGGCATTTTCTAGGCAATTTGGAAATTTAAGGAACAGAGTCTGCTTTGATAAAAAAATCGTTCGATCTCCTATTGAAATTGTATGCCACACCTGTATTGGGCAGGTCTCCAAGGAAGCGAGGACAAGGAAGCGCTGGAAGCAGGAGCGAAGGTGCTGCAACAAGCATCACTCCCTTTAGCACAACCTGTTGGAGCTTTCTTGGTGTTCAATGAGAACATAATCTGCAGTGCTTTGATATGATTCAGAAAACAAGCAGGGACTGTCAGCACAACTTCTTCATGGAAGTTTTCTCCATTGCAGCTTGGGAAATATGGAAGCAAAGAAATGACAAGATCTTCAGAGCAAAGCAACCATTGTTTCAAGACTGGAAATCCAACCAGTGGCGAAGCTAGCGGCACAGCGATCCGAGTGCCACTTTGAGCTAGAAGCATGCTTGACGCACCTACTAAAGCTTGCTTCTCTGCTGTTTCTCGCTTAGGTGGTGCCAGCATTTGATATTGGGTGGTGCACAAGTGGTGAAATATTGATACTAACCACTGAAATTTTCTTTTCACCCTGTTGCCGGTGCACTCGGCACGGCTCATGTAGCTTCGCCCCTGGTTATTAACACTTGTCCACTTTTGTTGTGCAGGATCATCACCCCAATTAAGGATGCTGAGCTCCTCAAAAAGCCCATATAACTACCCTCAGATGCAGGCGCGACATTTGGCAGTGGTGTTGCCACTGGCCGCTATGCCACGGTTCATCAAAGCCGCTAGGAGTGTTCTCATGCTTTGGGGACAGTGAGGCAACCATGTTCTAATTAACAATCCCTTACAACTTACAAGTGTACAATTGGGATGCCTGAGTCTGATGCAATCCTTTTCCCTAATTTTGTCGATGATGAATTCCCACCATGTTGAAGGGTTTAGGGTTTAGTAACTGCTTTTCATGAAATCATTATGCTATTTCACATGGGTACAACATTTTCTGCCGAATGGCAAAAGGTTTCATATGGTAGGATTGGCCGGCATTTTCTAGGCAATTTGGAAATTTAAGGAACAGAGTCTGCTTTGATAAAAAAATCGTTCGATCTCCTATTGAAATTGTATGCCACACCTGTATTGGGCAGGTCTCCAAGGAAGCGAGGACAAGGAAGCGCTGGAAGCAGGAGCGAAGGTGCTGCAACAAGCATCACTCCCTTTAGCACAACCTGTTGGAGCTTTCTTGGTGTTCAATGAGAACATAATCTGCAGTGCTTTGATATGATTCAGAAAACAAGCAGGGACTGTCAGCACAACTTCTTCATGGAAGTTTTCTCCATTGCAGCTTGGGAAATATGGAAGCAAAGAAATGACAAGATCTTCAGAGCAAAGCAACCATTGTTTCAAGACTGGAAAAACAAATTCTTTGGCACAATCAAACAACAAGTGTATAGGCAAAAAGATGTAGATAGAACTTCTTTTTTAGATTGGCTACAAAGTTTTTCTTGATTGGGCCACGTTCAGTAATTGTGCATAGGTGGTCTTGAGTGGTCATCCCACTCCTTTCTCTTTTTGCTGCCGGGTGTGGATTTGTACAGTATCTTTGTACTACTTTCATTTTATTTCTATTTACATTTACCACAGTAGGAGTTTTCCTTACTGTGGTTCCTCAAAAAAAAAAAAAAAACAAGCAGCAGGCGAGACCCAGTCCAAGTTGAGCACGGGGCAAGAGCGATCTCAAGCTGATCGGGAAGAACCTGTTCTGGAAGGCGCACCACAATCATGGTGGCCAAAGTATGAAGATCCTATTTTTGGCACCGGTGGACTAGGCTAGTCTGGCCAGACACGGTTCATCAAAGCCGCTAGGAGTGTTCTCATGCTTTGGGGACAGTGAGGCAACCATGTTCTAATTAACAATCCCTTACAACTTACAAGTGTACAATTGGGATGCCTGAGTCTGATGCAATCCTTTTCCCTAATTTTGTCGATGATGAATTCCCACCATGTTGAAGGGTTTAGGGTTTAGTAACTGCTTTTCATGAAATCATTATGCTATTTCACATGGGTACAACATTTTCTGCCGAATGGCAAAAGGTTTCATATGGTAGGATTGGCCGGCATTTTCTAGGCAATTTGGAAATTTAAGGAACAGAGTCTGCTTTGATAAAAAAATCGTTCGATCTCCTATTGAAATTGTATGCCACACCTGTATTGGGCAGGTCTCCAAGGAAGCGAGGACAAGGAAGCGCTGGAAGCAGGAGCGAAGGTGCTGCAACAAGCATCACTCCCTTTAGCACAACCTGTTGGAGCTTTCTTGGTGTTCAATGAGAACATAATCTGCAGTGCTTTGATATGATTCAGAAAACAAGCAGGGACTGTCAGCACAACTTCTTCATGGAAGTTTTCTCCATTGCAGCTTGGGAAATATGGAAGCAAAGAAATGACAAGATCTTCAGAGCAAAGCAACCATTGTTTCAAGACTGGAAAAACAAATTCTTTGGCACAATCAAACAACAAGTGTATAGGCAAAAAGATGTAGATAGAACTTCTTTTTTAGATTGGCTACAAAGTTTTTCTTGATTGGGCCACGTTCAGTAATTGTGCATAGGTGGTCTTGAGTGGTCATCCCACTCCTTTCTCTTTTTGCTGCCGGGTGTGGATTTGTACAGTATCTTTGTACTACTTTCATTTTATTTCTATTTACATTTACCACAGTAGGAGTTTTCCTTACTGTGGTTCCTCAAAAAAAAAAAAAAAACAAGCAGCAGGCGAGACCCAGTCCAAGTTGAGCACGGGGCAAGAGCGATCTCAAGCTGATCGGGAAGAACCTGTTCTGGAAGGCGCACCACAATCATGGTGGCCAAAGTATGAAGATCCTATTTTTGGCACCGGTGGACTAGGCTAGTCTGGCCAGACACTAATGTTGCTCGTACAGCCCTCGGTGCTGTGGTGATTTTGGATGTATTGTCGTGCGACTTAGTTTGTTTTTACCCTTTAGTAGTGGACTCATTAGCATTTACTTTTCTGCATGAACTCGGTTTGGACTGTATGTAATTTCGTTGCATAAAGTAATGAAATTCCAGGGGTTGCCCCTGTTGTGCAATAAAATGAAATCATTATGCTTTTCATGTTACGGTAGGTACTAAACCCGAAACTCTACGTACACATGAGGTACATCTATTGTGTCATGTGCTTGTTTTTCTAGATCCTCAATCATTTTATGCAACTCATTGACGGCCTGGATAACAAACATATGACAATAATAGGTTTCAGAAGCTATAAAACCTGAGGCAATTTTTTTTCTTTCTATTTCTGTTTCCTTTTGTAGGATATGGTGCTGGCCTGTGGTGTTCGCTGGGAGGAGGCCTGACCTGTATGATAGCTAGACATAATATGCTATCAATAGGTGAATGGCTTCTCGGGGGCATGCTATAGGATGTATGCAGATGACGAGGAGGCCGTTCAAGCATTCTTGACCTTCACAATGCAACCTGTAGAATATAGACCTCCATCTCGAATCAAATCTGTTGTAATGGTAGTTCAGGAAGTAATCATGGTATGTCGGCTATTAAGTGTTTAGCTCATGTTGTTAAATGATAACGGATTCTCACTTTGCTTGTACTCAAATCTTCTAGTATTTGCTTGTTGGGGGAGAAGAAATGGCTCCCATGCCGTCAGGTGGGCGCTAGCCTCACCAGCGGTGACCTCATCTTGACTGCAAAGGCTACCAAACCATATCCCACGCCGGTAGTTACCTATGGCCCACCACCCCTCCGGCCTGCAAAACAAAATCTCAGTTGGCCCATGACCCCTTCGCGCAGCCTACAAAACACGCCGTGGTTGCACCCGCGAATGTTGGTACGACTGGCTTGGTACTGACCCACGATGCAAGATCCGGGCCTCTAGGCAATCAAACGTCCCCTTGCTGGAAACAGAAATGGCATCTTTTTGCAAGCCATGATTGTACAAGGCTTCGTGATTCACGTGAAACAATTCGGTTCACCATTGCTTTCCTTACCACCTTAAAAATGGAAAAAGAGAACATGTCGCCGAGATGAAATGGGAAAACGGCCCCGTTGCTATTGTATTTTATCTAAATCTACTATTTTTCTTTTCATATTTTCGTATCAGTTCATATGATAGAATGATAGCCGAGGATAGGGTAGTGAAGGAAAAATAAGTGATGAAAATTAAACTCACCACTCCAAATAATGAAGGTGATCACACCCAGATGAAACCATGCAAACAAACACAACCTTTTGTAATGTTGTCTAAGGTATGCAAACAACCAAACACTTGGAAAAAGCATGTACTTGCCAACACAAGCCAAGTTTAGGCTGGCGTGATCTGGATTCTACTAGCCAAGAAATTTCTAAGCCAAGAAACAAATCACACCCGTAGTGCCTAATGCCCACTTGCTCAAACAGAAAGCACAAGGATACCAAATGTTTGTTGTAGGCAAACGTTTCTTGCCAGCCTATATCAGTTTTCAAGGCCCGTAAAATATGAAAAACGTCCAAAGTATAATGCCTAATGTGTGATTGTTCCAACAGAAAGTGCATAAGGTGCTAAAATAAGACAACCTATTGGTAGGCATAACATTATTTGCCAGCACATATCAGCTAATAGGCCCACAGAATACAGAAAACATGTTACAACAGAAGCCTTCTCTACTGGAAACAGTGTATGTACCACTGTCAAGTTTTCACTATAAATAGAGCCCTTCCTTTCTCTTTCTAGTCACAATATCACACACAGTTCAAGCACACTGCAATGTGCTGAGTTGTTGAAGATGAGAAAGGAGATGGCACCTTCGTGGTTAGAATTATTACTTGTGACACAATTCTTTTCCACTTGCACGAACCATCTTCGTTCGAGCCGAAATGAGTGTAACTTATTTTGCATCGATTGTGAGGAGCAACCTATTGCTTTCTGCTACTATTGCAAGTCACGCCATCATTCTACCCACCGTGTAATCCAGGTATGTAGAATATACTATCTTGCTAGGTTTTATCTTATAATATTTGTGCATATGTAAGTTATTTCTTTGCAAAAGCATTACAGATTAAATTTGGCACAAAAGTAGCTATCCATTGATGGACTTCAGTACTTTTTAGAACCAATACATATATTACATATAATGAAATATCCATTATTTTTTATGTTTCAATTAATCTTACAGATAAGACGATCATCATATCATGATGTCGTGAGAGTGTCAGAGGTGGAGGATGTCCTTGATATTAGCAATGTTCAGACGTATGTGATCAATGGTGCCAAAGTTGTGTTTCTAAATGAGCGACCTCAACTGCGTGGTTGTGGTGCTTCTATCGGCAAGGCATTATCATTGTCATCCCAGAAGTGTGAGACATGTTGCCGTGCACTTCTTGATGAATTTCGGTTCTGCTCTCTTGGTTGCAATGTAAGTCATTATGTATTTGTTTCATATGTTCTTTATAAAAGCATATCTAACTTTGAAACTCAGATTTCAACTAAATGTCTGTTTGCTCAAAGTTTCTATATTTTATTCACCTTATATATTTGAAATTATATCTTTCTACAGCTCAGAGGCATGAGAAAGGATATAGAGATGCCAAACTTGTGTGATAATGGCCATGACCATGCAAAAACAGAAGATGAGGCTGGTAGCGGAAGTGCCATTTCAAGTGCTAAGAGCAAGAAAGAAAACCCTAGTGACAATAACGAGAAAGAACCACCAGCAAAAAGGGTTGCTCGTCGTCACCGCAGAAAGGGAATTCCTCAGCGTGCACCATTCTTCTGAATCAAAGATCATGTTGACAAATAAAATGAGGAAATGTATGAATAAACTGGGCAAATGTTTGTGACGAATGGTAATAATAAAATAATAAATGAACCCTATTATATATTTGAGCTATCTCATATGTGTCTTGGATAATGATTCTATAATACAACAAGTGTCTGAAAATGGGCCATGGGTTGAGGATTTCTGTCAGGCATTGGGCTGGATGGAGATAGTTTAACTATTTTCGAAGTTTCAAGTTGTGTATACGAGGTCCCTTTTTTAAACCGACCGCAAGTCCAACACATCTGTATACAACTAGGGTGTGATTCGTTGGCATCTTTGGGCCTGGCCCAGGTCCCCGCAGAGCATCCATGAGCATGTTGCGGCCGGCCATGGTGACGTGACTGTCGTCGGCGGTGGGGATGGAGATGAGAGCGCGGCTGGAAAGGAAAGGCGGCGGGGAGAGCGGTAGTGAAGACAAAGAGTCGCGCGGAGGTGAGAATGACCGGTCGAGAGAATGCGGGTATGGTTATAAGGAGGAGCTGAGTCGGTATGCTCACCATTTGGGCCACGCGGTGATCAAATCCGTGCTAATGTACCCAGCCAAACGACAGCCTGGCCAGCCCAATCCAACCCAGGCCAAAATGCACTCAACCAATCAAAGTCTTAGCCAGGCCACAAGTGGGATGTGCAAGCAACCAAACACACAGGTGAATTGGGTTTTTGCACAAGAAAAGGCAGGCTTAGGCTATCCTGGCTACTACTATATGCAGGCCCGGGTAGGCCACCAAACCAATCAGACTCCTAGTGAATCTACTAGCCCAGTGTATCTTCAAAACAGACCCAATTGTCGATCTTTGATGTACTATAGTGGACTCAAACCTAGCCCAATTATCGATCATTGATGTAATATAGCGGACTCGAACCAGAGAAACACTCCCGTTTTCCACTCGTCCGAAAATGTAATCATGGACATTCATAATGTTACACTAACGTCAACAAAATAAAACCGAAGGGAGTATAACACAGGCATTCAATTAGAGAATGTATTTGAGGTCATTAGTTATATAATATGTAAGACCAACGAAGGTTGAGGTCTCCCGTCTTTTTTTTTTGGCGTAATTCTTCCCGTCTTTACTCACTGTTATCAAGATAAAAGTGTTCTCTTGGTCTGAGTTTGTTTGGTGTAGAAGAGGTAACGGGAAACCATGTGATCCTTCAATTTTTCTTAGATAATAGGAACATTTTTCTTAATCCCTGCCTTTACTCTCAAGAAGCTACAAGCCTACAACCATCAATCCGGCCTTTACTTCCTTAGAAGCTACAACCAAACACCATGATCCTACATAAATCGGCCAAAAACATCAGAAGTGCAGAACTCTATTCATAGTGATTTAACTTATGAAGCACACTGGCTGCGTTACATTGTGTTGATATTAGTTGGTACAGTTCGGGGAAACACCGCTGCTTGGTTCGGTAGTTCCAATTGCCAAACCAGTACACGCACTTCTCTAGTTACTCCGTCACTACACGAGTCTGAACTGAAGTCTGGATTGAATCTTTGATTGGATCAGACCGCAACTGGATCCTCTATGTTGGATGGATGAATGCACCCGAAGTTTTCTTGACCTTAGGCAAATCTTTAAATTTGCACAAATTATCAATAATAAATATGAAAAAACCACATATATAGGAACACAGTAACGTATGCATGTGCCAAATTTTAAGTTGCAATATATTTTGTGCTTTGAGATAGAAAATTTGAAAAAAGTCACTTCTCTAGTCATAGTGTCCTGCAAACAAAAACCACCATTTCACAGTGTACACAAGACCAAAAGAAAAGATGCGGTGTCTAGAAGAAAAAACCAGCATTTAGCAGTGTCCCAGAGACAAATTTCCCAAAATTGATAGGCATGGCATCAACTTTCAAATTGATGAAATTATGTGGAGATGAAGTTGCGTGCCCTGCCAATGCTGTGTTCCAGATTATTCCTTATAATAAAATCCTTAAATTATACAGAGATGTAGTTGTGCGCCCTACCAATGTCATAATTCAGATTTCTGCCGCCCAGTCATGGATCGGGATGGGTTTTAAGGGGCCATGAGCTTATTTCAGAAAGCAGAAATTGTATGCCCCTCATGTCACAGATAACACTGAACCCAAGTGCCTCCATTCTCCTGAATTTCAATCAAAACTGTGAAAGATGATAAGAATATACATTTCATTTCACATAACAAGCCACTTGACAAAATTCAATAGTACAGTTATACAGAGGATACAACAGCAGGCATGCCTGGTTGTGTTATTCACATAGTTCAGCAGCTCAAAAGCATGTTAGATGCTCCTCTAACCTAGTGACTCATGAGTTTCTATCTGATGGTGTCGACTTATCGATGAGCCACCAGAAAATATTTATTTACCACATACATATAGCTTCTTTTAAACAAAACGGCTGTACAGAAGCTGGGTTGACAGAAAGAAAAGGGAACAAATATGATAAGGAGGAATTCTTCAGGTCAGGTTTCGCAGAGAAATCGTCCACAAAAGATCTGCATCGGACTGTACAGTTATCTTTTCCGCTTGCACAATGTTTGATGTGCTTATCATGCTCCCAAATCTCATCTTTGATTCATCTGGAAGCGGGGGAAAGGTCAATACTAACTTTGATAAGCTCTTGGCGGTTCAGAATGAAATGCAACAAAATGCGATGTCTCATAACAATTGAGGCAAACTGATTCTTTCTTTTTTCCTGGGAATGTGCACTGCACATGTTTCATTAAGGATAGAGTTTAAAAGGGCTCACCAGGACTTACGGACTACTCACAAAATAATAAACCACCTAACCAAGAAACAAAATAAGACGCTACTCAATTACTATAGACTTAGAAAACAAATTTCCTGTTGTGTTAAATATTTATATTAATGGAAGCAAGAAGGAATTTGTTTTAGATTCGATTTAATATACATCATTCAACTTGAAAATATCAGTATTTTTTTTTTGTTTCAGCCATTCATTTTTCAGCACAAAGTGAATAGCCACTAATCACTTAGTTAAAAGATCTGAAACACATGAAGTTTAACACGCAACTGAGCGTAAAGAAATTTACTTAGATTCCATTTCAAGCCAGTGGTTGTAGTGCTTGTCGATGGTGCTCCAACAGGAAAAAGTCCACAATGTGGTCCCTCAACAGATGACTCAATATAGAGCTCATGACGATGTGTTTTTGGAAGAAGCCGAATCAAGCAATCATCTGAAAGAAGCACAATCCTCATGTCCGAGAACACATATAGAACATTGATATTTGCTGCCTCATGATCAAACCTTCCACCTAGTGCTCCAGTAACAAGCACAGAGAGCTAAATGATCAGGGAAAAAAGTAAGTAGGATACACCAAATTTGAATCTAATATCAATAGAAAATATCAACCAAACAAGATAGAAACAGGAGAAGCACTACTTACATTAGGCTTTTCGTTATCAGGGATGTGATGATGGATACGAGAAATACACTTGTGTAGATCTGTTGTCTCTTGGTCATATGATTTGTCAGAAATTTTGGATCCCTGCAAATAGAAAAACTTCAGCAGACCATTAGCACAAGATGCTACATTCATGGTGCTACATTCGACTTCTGCTATGAATGATGTAAAATGTTACATCTTAAAATTCAGATACCAAAGTACATAGTCAATTTACTGATGAATGTTCTTGCCACTAATGCCCATCCGAAATATTGTTCACCATTTAACACAATCGAAGTTCTAGGTGTGGTCAATTTAAAGTCCAGATAATTCTTAACAGTTCAGAGAAAGTTCTTATGTATGGGAAAAAAATGCACTGTTCAGGAAGGACATGAATTCAAATTAATGTGTGTATCTTCTATTAGCTTGTTGCATGCGTGAACATTAGGAACTTAAATTTCAAACATTGACAAGTAGCAGTCCTTTTGGTACAAGTATACAAATATGAAAAATATCCAGACCAGATGGAATGGATAGAAGTATCAAAGCATTAATTTGTTTGAGAATTGTGAAATATCTATAAATTTACTAGCATGATAAGCAAAACAGAACTTATACTATGTCCAGAGACTCCAGACTATAGCTTGATTGATTGAGAAGAGGGTCCTTGCAGTTTTATACCGTAAGCAACAATGCAGAGGTCCTCTACCTCTTGAATTGAGGTGTACGTACAACTGACTGATAAACAAGTTTATATAGTAAGCAAAAAAAAAAAAAAACACAGGAGGTCCTCTACCTCTTAACTTGAGGTGAAAATACCATGTAATGATAAACAAGCTTATACTGACTCGTAGATTTCAACATTCATAAAACGATGCCCACGATAAGTTGACAAAATTGGTCAACAACTTTTTTCACCCTACAAAACTGAGAATGCTACCACACATTTCGTCCTTACTAATGTAACCTCTAGTTTGAACTGACTGCAATGTCGAAACCAAACTAGGCACAGACAAAAAAAAATATAGAAAAGAAAACGAGCATATGAACCTGGTTGGAGTAGAACAATTTTACTTCAGGCCTTATAGAATCCATGTCACCCTCAATTATTTCTGGAATATACCTGAATAACAACAACCATTTGTAAAGGGAAGAAGAGTCCTCCAAAATTGTCTGCTCCATAGCAGAGAGCAGACAACAAATTATTTGCAGAAATTAACCATGTGTGTTCTCTGTTGTATTGCAAGTAACACAAACATATGGAAGCAGAATGGCATGTGCGTGTTCTACAAAGTTATGGTGCCTGCTAGAATATCAAACAACAGTCATTGCCTAATCATAATATACTAATCTAGGGTCAAGTCTTTTTGTTGGTGTTCTTTTAAGTTAAACCAAGTGTATGTGTTCACCCCTCTTGCAATGGTCCTAGCTTGAAGGGTTTTGTTGGACCATCTCTTTTCCCTATAATACACAGCTCTCCTGCGTGTTCGAGAAAATAATATGCTAATCACGTATTTTTGGCACCTGGCCAGTTACCAGAAATAGAATAGGCTTCGGCAAATAATTAGCAAGTGATCTGAAAATATCCTAAGTGCTATTGCCCGCAAAAATAAATAAATAAATAAATCCTAAGTGCTAGCACTAAGTACTGTATGTAGTGCCTAGACGTATTTGATACGAGAAAACATATATCAATATGCTTGGGATGCAACTGGCACTCTGGCAGTAATGCACACATGCTTACGTATCTTAGCATACAGATTGAGAAGTTAAATCAATAGGTATATCTGTATCCTGTTGGATCTGTCTTGCCTCTTCTGCAACATTCGGCATGTGCACCTCTCTTCCCATTTCTGGATACCACCACTGTCACGGGAGCTTGCCAAATAGCACTGGAGCCAAAGGCACCCCACCACACACTCATGACAACTCTATTCTGAATCTGACAGCCCAGGACATGGCAATCCACAGTTCTCATCATTTAACTATCTGTGCATGCACAAGTCTTCAATGAGTTAAAGTGGACTTTCCTAAATAATAGGGTGTTGACCTAGAGCTTAAGAAATCCCGATCCAATTCGAACTAGCTAGGAAATAAAGTTCAACAAGCTTCAAACAATCACTGTCCATACCCACAAAATAGTAGAGAAAAAAAATTCAACCCGCTTCACAAAATCACTGTCCATACCCACAAAATAGTAGACAATTTTAGCTGTTTTCACAACAGGCATTATTATACCGTATCCAATCATAATAAAAAAATTACTTTAAAGAATACTTAGATTTAGTGGTCATTGTTAATGTATTAACATTAATAATGACGTCCACACATGAGGTAGCTCTTATCATTGCAACATCTTACAAATGTTGTAAATCAAGTAAGTGCCATACTTCAAAATATGGGAGAAAGTAGTTCACCTATTTCTAGAGCTTTTCTGGTCCTTATCGTTGGTCATGTGAAACATCTCATCAAAAATACGATTAGCTCCTCCATCGGCACAGATCCTCAACTTTGCTGTTCTAAAACAAATTCAAAAGTGAACTTTTACGGATACATGTCTTAAAAGAATAAATAAAGAAAGACAAATGAGGTACAACTAGTTACCATGAGCCCAGAGGTGAGGCATGAATCGTGGAAGATGCTGGTTAAGAGCAACTAGAGCATAGTTCTTGACTGGTGCATTGGCTGGTTGGTTCAGTTTTGGAAGAAGAAAACTCGAAGAATGTTTCATTATATCCATTGGGCGTACTATGCGATACAACATCTTGATTACTCAAAGGGTTACCTGAAGCTGGTGCAAAGCTAAAGCTGTTTTGGCAATAAAAAAAAACTGTTATTAGTTGTCAATACCACATTTGAGAATCATTTATAATTCTGAGCATCCTGCCCTAAAATAAAATAAGAATAAAAATTCTGAGCAGCCTGACTAATAAGGGTCTCTTATGTTTTCTTGAAGAACATGGGAAATAGGTATCAGCTGTTTCATCTGTATCCAGCTAATTATAACTTTGATTAACTGACCAATTGCATACCCAAAATGCATCCCAATTTAATTTCCTTAAAGGCAACAATATCCAAGTTATTCAGTAATATTACATGCCGATCGAAGAAAAAATACATCTATGTCCCAAGAATTGATAGTTTCAATTAATGCAGCATTCCAGCTTGGTAGAATGGAAGAAAGAATGCTTAATGCAGTCAACAGACAAAATGACAAGGAATTCAACTAATTTCAACTTTTTCAAGCTCCATGTGATTGGTATCTATTCTACCTAAATGAGAATTGTCTTTTTCTAAACATTATATCTTTGTATGATGAGAAAAAAATATAATGATCATTCCTGCAATAATTGAAAATAGGTACTGACAAAATAAATCCCTCTCAGGACATAACTGTTGTACTGGCCTAGCTTGATGCTCTGTAATTAGGTCTGGATGGCAAGGTGTCGTTTTTTTTTCTTTTGTAATCTTGGCCTTTTGGCCCCTATCCGTTTTTATGTGGTTTTTCTGTGGGGATCTCCCCCACAATTTTCGTTCCACCAAAAAAAAATCCCTCTCCTCTGATAACTTTTATTTCCTTCTTGCTACCCACAAAATAGTAGACAATTTTAGCTGTTTTCACAGCAGGCATTAATTATGCCGTATCCAGTCAAAATAAAAAAAATAATTAAAGAATACCTAGATTTAGTGGTCATTGTTAATGTATTAACATTAGTAATGACGTCCACACATGAGGCAGCTCTTATCATAGCAACATCTTACAAATGTTGTAAATCAAGTAAGTGCCATGCTTCAAAATATGGAAGAAAGTAGTTTACCTATTTCTAGAGCTTTTCTGGTCCTTATCGTTGGTCATGTGAAACATCTCATCAAAAATACGATTAGCTCCTCCATCGGCACAGATCCTCAACTTTGCTGTTCTAAAACAAATTCAAAAGTGAACTTTTACGGATACATGTCTTAAAAGAATAAATAAAGAAAGACAAATGAGGTACAACTAGTTACCATGAGCCCAGAGGTGAGGCATGAATCGTGGAAGATGCTGGTTAAGAGCAACTAGAGCATAGTTCTTGACTGGTGCATTGGCTGGTTGGTTCAGTTTTGGAAGAAGAAAACTCGAAGAATGTTTCATTATATCCATTGGGCGTACTATGCGATACAACATCTTGATTACTCAAAGGGTTACCTGAAGCTGGTGCAAAGCTAAAGCTGTTTTGGCAATAAAAAAAAACTGTTATTAGTTGTCAATACCACATTTGAGAATCATTTATAATTCTGAGCATCCTGCCCTAAAATAAAATAAGAATAAAAATTCTGAGCAGCCTGACTAATAAGGGTCTCTTATGTTTTCTTGAAGAACATGGGAAATAGGTATCAGCTGTTTCATCTGTATCCAGCTAATTATAACTTTGATTAACTGACCAATTGCATACCCAAAATGCATCCCAATTTAATTTCCTTAAAGGCAACAATATCCAAGTTGTTCAGTAAGAATTGAAGAAAAAAATACACCTATGTCTCAAGAATCGAGAGTTTCAACTAATGCAGCATTCCAGCTTGGTTTAATGGAAGAAAGAATGACTAATGCAGTCAACTGACAAAATGACAAGGAATTTAACTAATTTCAAGCTCCATGTGATTGGTATCTATTCTACCTAAATGAGAATTGTCTTTTTCTAAACATTATATCTTTGTATGATGAGAAAAAAATATAATGATCATTCCTGCAATAATTGAAAATAGGTACTGACAAAATAAATCCCTCTCAGGACATAACTGTTGTACTGGCCTAGCTTGATGCTCTGTAATTAGGTCTGGATGGCAAGGTGTCGTTTTTTTTTCTTTTGTAATCTTGGCCTTTTGGCCCCTATCCGTTTTTATGTGGTTTTGCGGTGGGGATCTCCCCCACAATTTTCTTTCCACCAACTGATAACTTTCATTTCGTGCTTGCTAGTAAATTCAGACTTCGAAGATTTCAAATGCAGATCAGCCTACCTAATCAAACTCTATTGTGTTCATTCAATGAAATGTCAAAATCTCCCCAAGAGGAGAATCATCCTCGTGTGTGTGTAAAACTTTCCCTTTTCCCTAATCCTACCAGAGAATCACCCCAAATTCCGCACTTCCCCGCCTAAATCCCACTCTGTATACCTTTGAACTACACATTAATCCTCACAAGCCTGACTCGTCGCAGGAATTAACATCTATTTCCCAAAAACTGGAATCATTCGTAACCTCTTTGAACCGACGCCACAACAGAACAAGCCCCCAGAAATGAGAGGAGGTACCTCACAACATGGCAGGAGCCCGGAACGGGAGAGGGAGCTGAGAATCGGAAGGAGTGCTCACCTCGGATTACGCGTCGAGGGGAGAGAGCAGACGAAGCTGGGAGCTGGACGAGCTACCGCTTTCCAGCGCGATGCCACCGATCGTGACGAGAGGAACTGTTCTTCCTACAGGAACAAGAGGAATGGGCGACGAGATGATAAAGATGCCAAATCGAAGCTGCGTTGTGTCCCCATCACGAGCCGCAGCTTGGCTTGTTTAATTTTAGCCGCTGGATAAGCAGGTGGTACACTGGTACTTCGCCTGGGCGCTGTCAAAGTGGGCCCCGTCAATAGTTTCAACGGGCACGATGGATTATTTTCAACAATTTTTTTCATCCTCTAGATTATCAATATATTTCGTTCAAAAAGTCGGGGAAAATTTTGGTGCAATGCACCATTCAGTGCAACGGTGCAAACCGACGTTCGTGGCCATGGGATGGCGATCCAACCTTCCAGAATTAGATGCGTTTTCCCCTGAATTCCGCTTAAACAGATTTTTGAAAAACCCCTTCCGGAATCCACTCGTTTTGCGAAAACATCCTGGGAAAACATTTGGTCTTCTCCTTCCTCCGATCACTATTTCTTTCGTTCCTTATTTCAACTGCTCAACAAACTGGATCGTTGGTCTACCACGCTGGGAATGGCCGGGTATAACGAGGACGGCGACCATGGAAGACTTGATCAGTGATCACGGTAAGGTAATCTCGTGGATCGAGGAGGCCACCCGTCCCTACAACTGCCAGATCGTCTGAACTCACATGCTCGCCAATGTCGTTCGCGGCTGCGTCGTCACTGTCTTCTATGTCCGCGTGAATATGACTGTCATGCAAGAGCTGGTTTGCATGACAAATGAAGTTGAGGATGAATTGTATTTCCAAATCTCAGACGCAGGAAGAGAGTCCGCACGGATTCAAAGTGCGGCTGGAGAAGACGAAGAACACGAAGAAATAGATCGTAGAAGAGAGACACCCGTACGTGTAGGGAATTAGGAATACTTTCACGAAAAAGTGGTATTCGATATGGGTTTGTCTGTAAATATGTTTTAAGCTGAATTGAGGGGAGGATACGCGTTGTTCTGGATGGTTGGATCGCCATCCAGTGGCCCCAGTCATTGGTTTGCACCATTGCACCGAATAGCCATTTGCACTAGAACTTTCCCCCAAAAAGTCAGCTTTACTGCGCCTCCTCTAACCTTGGGCTATGTCTCGCTCTGACATTTAGCCAGATAATCATTTTGTTTACCGTCCTTAGAGTATTCTATGCTAAAAAAACTTGGAGTATCCTTTCCTTTCATTCTCTGCAAAAAAAAAACATTCATAAGGGTTGACATCTAGTTTTGTCCTAAATCAAAAAATGTGAACATTTGGTTTTTTGAACATCAAGATATTGTTGGTCAAAATTTAAATTTTTTAACATTGGACAAAACTAGATGTACACTATATTTCTGAACAGAGAGAGTAAAAAAATAAAAACTTAATTAAGACTATTTGCCGTTATTTATGTTACTATTGCTCAGAAAGTTAAGTTTACTTTTTCATCATCATCCTAGCTAGGTTGTTATAGTGATAGACTAAGTATGGTTGAGATTGGCTGGCGTCATTCATCAAATAAAAAGAGAATGTTTCTGATCACTTGGGATATTACATCCATCTTATTATATTGTAGAAAAATCCAATTTTATATCACTCCTTGTATTTGGACATGTTGCATGTAGTCCTCGCATAAGCAAATTGAAAACAAAATATTTTGTATATAAAAATCTTCTTATGTGTGTGTTGCAAGTACCAGTAAACAAATGTTTCTGATCACATGGAATGGAAGATGTATATGTCTAAATCATAAAATGAATATAGAATATCGCACATTGCTAGAAACGTCCTAAAAATAAGAATGTGCCATAATTCATCTCAATCGATCCCATGCGGAAAAAAATCCATTTGTACCAATCATGAATTTAATCTAGCAGGATATACGAGCGACTCACCCATCTACCATATGTCGATGTACCTCCTACCTAAAACGGTCATTGACAGAATCGACAAGGCAAGAAGAACTCTCTTTTGGTAAGGCCGAAGCAAGAAAAAGAAATATCACTTAGTGAAATGGTCTAAGATATGCAAATCCAAGAAAAAAGGTGGTCTCGGGATAAAAGATTTAAGAAAAACAAATATAGCACTCATGTGCAAGTGGTGGTGGAAACTTGAAAAAGAGGAAGGGATGTGGCAAGATCTTGTCAAGGCCAAATACACTCAAAATCGTCCAATTGGATCTGTGAAACACAGACAAAGTGATTCTCCCATGTGGACAGATTTACTAAAGGTAAGACATTTCTATCTAAAAGGTAGAAGAATGAAGATTGGTAATGGTCAAATGACAAGATTTTGGTTTGATACATGGTTAGGTGAAGCACCTCTGTGTATTCAATATCCAATTCTATTTGAATTTTGCAACAATGAGGATATCACTATTGCACAATGTGCAATGGTGGGGTGGGTGATACATTTTAGAAACCTGCCAAATATTTTACACAATATGTGGTATGACCTGGCAGCTAGACTAGATGAAGTTGTTCTGAATCAGAACAAAGATGAGCCTATTTGGTTATGGTCAGCTTGCCGCAAATACACCACAAAGTCAATGTACGAACATTTAACAAAAGATGATAATGGTCTTGCCTACAAACATATCTGGAAGGCTAAGATACCGGAAAAAATAAAGATATTCCTATGGATGATGGAAAACGATGCAATTTTGACTAAAGACAACATGAGAAAAAGGAAATGGCAAGGGGATCCTGCTTGCTATTTCTGTAATCAGGAGGAGAACCCTGAACATTTGTTTTTTACATGTCCAGTTATGAAAGTGGTGTGGGGGATTATAGCTCTTGGTTTTGGTGTTAGTACAAGACCAAATTCTCTGAACCCGTACTGGGCTTGGATCAAACAAGTTCTCCCGGGAGGGGAGGATGTATATACCCTTGGCCTCGGATCCATCTGTTGGGCTGCTTGGAAATCGTGCCTGCTTTGACAAAAAATGGATCAAACACCCTTGTGACATTATTTTCCACGCGTGTTCTTTTCTTCGATATTGGGCAGGACTTTACCCTTCGGCTATGGAGGAGGTGATCAAAGCTGGAGCAGATTCGGTGATGAGGGCGGCAATGACCATGCTGAGGAGACAAGGAAGATGCGTGACGATACAAGCAATCCAACCCCTACCCGCGAACCCAGATCAAGACGGCGATGATCAGGAGGCATGAAGAGACGGGAGCCCCGTGCTACTTCTGATGCTTGTGCAGATGGCACATCAAAGTTTTTGGATTTTGTCGTTAGATCATCTAAGTAGGTGACAAATGGAGAATTGATGTATGATGTGCGCGCAAAATGCTGCGTGGGCGATTTTCCCCTATGACACAAGTTTCAGAATCTAGCTTGTGGATTAGGGGGGAGACCCCTTTTCATTTTTGTTTCGCAATCTTCTCATACTATAAACCTGAATTTAGACCCCCGTTCCATCAAGAATGGGGGTGGGTAATACCATGTCGAAAAAAGGATGTACGAGCGACTGTGAACAGTTCCTAATTAATATTGTCATGTCGTATCTTTAAACAACAACCAAGTAAAATCCATTTCTACAATCATGAGTTATAGTAGGATGTACCAGCCAAGATTCGTAAACTACATGACAAAGATGACTTGACACAAATAAATAAGAAAGACCAATATATATTGATATGATAAAATACATGCAATTGGAAAACAAGATACAAGGGACTCCATTTTATCAACTCCGAAAGCCGGCTGCCGGAATCAGAGCGAGTGCCTCAAACTTAGACCACATCCTACTTTATAGACTGGCAAAGGATTTCTTTACCCCCCCCCCCC
>LAPY01000888.1:41659-54390 GCA_000970635.1 Eragrostis tef | reverse complement strand
GGCTAGGGTTAGGGTTGGGGAGGGAGGGAGACGAGAGAGAGAGGTGGCTGTGATACCATATTAGAGTTAGGATTGAACTAGCTGAATTGATTCCTCCAACCCTAGATGGGTGGGTATATATATATCCAATACACATGGGCCTCTGTATGGGCCAAACACACTCCAACACTCCTTCCATTCCCCAATGCCTCACAGGGATCGGACTATCGGAGCACCACCAGAACGAGGATGGGCCCAATCCCTCGTCGACCGCCGCAGCGAGCATCACCTGCAGCGAGGAAGGCAACGGAACCAGCGCAGGTTTACACCAGACTTTCTCCTTCGCCTGCCCCAACTGCACCTGTAACATCGTATTGAAATCGGGCAGGTCTGTCCCCTTGTAAGTTTAGTTGCGTAGGGACTAGGGAGATCTGAAAATTGAGTGATCTTAGTATCATTATTTGAGGCAAAATTGTTGCCTTGTCATAGATGAGTTAGCCATCGATCCATACCATACTGTGGTGGTTGAATTTTGGTAAAGAAAAGGAAAACTGCATGGGTGAACCTGCTGCCTGTATAAAACCTTTGACAACTCTGTTCCTTATAAGTTTTTGTCAATGCTGCTCTGTAGGACTACTAAATATAATTCGATTTGCCTGCAAATTACAAAATATATCTTCGTGGACTGTGGAAGATATGGAAATGATCGCTCCTTCACTTCATTCTTAGATCAAGATGTATTTGTAGTGAAGAAAGGAGGCATGCCCAGTATGCCAATTTTAAGTTCAGATTGTCTCAATGCTTCAGAGTTAAACTTTGTCAAGCAAAGAAAAAAAATCTCTTAACAACTGCATTTATATTTCCATTGATTGCATTTATGTTATGTATATGTCTATGTCAGATAAAATTATCAATTTTCAAAAATCTTATTCACTGCTACTCAGACATGATTAATTAAATAGGTTATAAATTCATTGCTGTCCAAGGAGAGTTGTAGGCTCAACCAGTTAGATACATTTGAAATACTTTCAGACTACTCCTAGGTTGATATAATACAAACAATCAATAAGAGCACATAAATTGGCATGGCAGGTCCTTACGTAGTGACAGCCAGCAGGCCAACTGATAACAAGCAGTGACTCGCCAACCTTAGAAAATTTGATCCAGGCAGCGAAATCTTGCCTACATTAGAAAATCAGATTCTTTCATAACTGAAAAATAAACATATACAAGTGTTCTGCAGTTTACTGTTTTGCTTTCATACATTCAGTACAACTACTAAGAGCTGAATGTTGTATCACGAGCTGCGGATGGGTTAGGAACGACTGCGTAATTGATGCAACGGTGAGTAATAACAGCCCCGTATGAAAAAAAAGTGCCACATCATGCTTGGAAAAAAAAAGTGCAGCGTTGCCATTACCATTGTGCCTACAAAATGATAGATATAGAATTTCCTACAGAAGAGGATCTGTAAAGGTAAAATATTATCAATTTGAAAAGTTGTCATAACTATCAGCACATAGCAAAATCATTCTTTTTTATCCATCATCTATAACCTTCTAACCATCTATTTCCTATCATTATTCAACTTGAAACCTTCAGTTATAAGCTATTTTTTTATCTAATTAAGATTTGTAACCCAGGAGTTTATTCATTATGATGACAGGGTATGTAGGTAGCTTTTCTGACTATATTCATACTTAAGAAATTAAGGAAATTCTATGCTTCAGTAGAATAGTTATCATTATCATATTATTTCTGTCTAATGAACTTAGTATCAGGGACTAATAATATTTCACATATTTTAAATGGATTTTGAACATGAGTCTTTCTACTCTACCTTAATTTGCAGAAAAATTTGATTACGAAGAGATATCAAAAAAAGCTACAGAGATGATAAAGGGCTAAACTATCACTGTTTACATGTAAACTAAAGAGACACATATATATATTTGTTAGTTTGTACTCATGAATAACCTTCATATTCCGTAGTACAGTACCTTAATTTACAAGAAAAAAATCTAATTATGGGAAGATGGAAAATGAGCTGCAGAAATGATCAATTAGATAAATTGATACTACCAGGAGTGTTTGAAAATTTACCACTAAGGGAATATCAGCAAAAAATCAAGTATATTGCATACTAATTAACCAAGTACATTATCACAACTGAAATATCCGTATCTCAAGTTCTGTCAAAAAATTATTTTTATTCTGCTTTACTTTTTCTTTTAGAATGGGCCCTAAATCCTAATTAAATCATAGTTATTATTATTTTGTTTCATAATCAGTCGGCAATAAGTATATGGACCATATGGAAGATTGGCTGCTTCTCTGAACGCACGGATCAGAAATTTCAGTTCTGCAGAAGCATATACCTTTATTGAAGATAATACTGATTATTTGAATACCATCTTTAAACAAATTTGCAAGTAATGATTTGGTAGTGCAACAATTTTTATGGTTGTTCAACTTAGAGGAAGCCATGCAGCAGCTTTGCATGAAAGTTAGAAGTGGCTTCATGCTATTCCAATGGATCCTATTTCTTTTTTTGACGTCTAAAAGCTGAGGTTATCTATATCAAAAATGAATGCAATATAATGTTAACTGAGGTTATCTGTGATTCCAGTTCATAATACGCGGAAACAAGTCGCGAATGGAAGCACAACATTCCTAAGAAAAATCTGGAAATGCATTGAGCAGTCCTTTTGCATTTACTCCCTATGAAAATCTTGATTGTGCTGCTGCTTTCCTCGCAACAGTTTACGTTATTACGAGGTAGCTTTTCTGACTATATTCATACTTAAGAAATTAAGGAAATTCTATGCTTCAGTAGAATAGTTATCATTATCATATTATTTCTGTCTAATGAACTTAGTATCAGGGACTAATAATATTTCACATATTTTAAATGGATTTTGAACATGAGTCTTTCTACTCTACCTTAATTTGCAGAAAAATTTGATTACGAAGAGATATCAAAAAAAGCTACAGAGATGATAAAGGGCTAAACTATCACTGTTTACATGTAAACTAAAGAGACACATATATATATTTGTTAGTTTGTACTCATGAATAACCTTCATATTCCGTAGTACAGTACCTTAATTTACAAGAAAAAAATCTAATTATGGGAAGATGGAAAATGAGCTGCAGAAATGATCAATTAGATAAATTGATACTACCAGGAGTGTTTGAAAATTTACCACTAAGGGAATATCAGCAAAAAATCAAGTATATTGCATACTAATTAACCAAGTACATTATCACAACTGAAATATCCGTATCTCAAGTTCTGTCAAAAAATTATTTTTATTCTGCTTTACTTTTTCTTTTAGAATGGGCCCTAAATCCTAATTAAATCATAGTTATTATTATTTTGTTTCATAATCAGTCGGCAATAAGTATATGGACCATATGGAAGATTGGCTGCTTCTCTGAACGCACGGATCAGAAATTTCAGTTCTGCAGAAGCATATACCTTTATTGAAGATAATACTGATTATTTGAATACCATCTTTAAACAAATTTGCAAGTAATGATTTGGTAGTGCAACAATTTTTATGGTTGTTCAACTTAGAGGAAGCCATGCAGCAGCTTTGCATGAAAGTTAGAAGTGGCTTCATGCTATTCCAATGGATCCTATTTCTTTTTTTGACGTCTAAAAGCTGAGGTTATCTATATCAAAAATGAATGCAATATAATGTTAACTGAGGTTATCTGTGATTCCAGTTCATAATACGCGGAAACAAGTCGCGAATGGAAGCACAACATTCCTAAGAAAAATCTGGAAATGCATTGAGCAGTCCTTTTGCATTTACTCCCTATGAAAATCTTGATTGTGCTGCTGCTTTCCTCGCAACAGTTTACGATAATCACGATGGACACGAGCGCGCGACTTGTTTCCGCAACAGTTTACGATAATTACGATAATCATAGATCCAAACTTTTATCTCTCTGACCCTGTAGGCTCTGTGAGAGAGACTGTGACCTCATCAAACAGATCTTCTCTTGCCTTCAGGCGCGGTGCATGACTTACAGAACTGCTTTGGAATGCTGATTCTTGCATGCCATCGATACACCTTTTACACTGCAACTCCAGGTGATCACAACTTGAGTATTACCCCTCGAACAATTCTAGTAGCTGTGACTCTAGTTGCTCGATGCTATACCTTGCAGACTTGTGACTCTTTTCTGAATGGTTCTCCATATGCATTCGGTACAAAGGGATAACCTTCAGAGAAATCGCCTCGCGCAACATTTGCCGCGTCAGAGGATCCGTAACTTTCCAGTTCTTCTGCACAGTGTAAGTTATCTCGAAAGTTGAAGTAAACTTGTCAAGCATTTGGTGACGCCACAAGATTGTCGGGAATAGCGTTGGCTTTTCGAGTAAGGACGTAACTGAGGTCCAAGACGCATCCAAATAGCCTTCTACACACTGGTCACGCAGGTCATGGCACCGGGAGAGCCACCTTTCTCCTAGAATCTGTCTCAGTTCTGTATTTTTCTCAACTTCTTCAAGCAAGAACTGTACATTGTTCAATAGGAATATGTGTTGTTGCCCTTGAAGTTGCAAACTTCTGGAACTTGTGTCCAACATGAACTCCAACGATGAGACTAGCCGTGTTACCAGTTCACCAAATGCTTTCATACCCCCCTTTAACATCAGACTGATTGTGTTCTTATGTTCAAACAGCAATAGCAAATGATGCATGATACACCTTGTAGCACGATGCACACCAGTGTGTATAATGAACAGACGTTGCGATCTCACCAGATTGTCCAGATCACCGTATAGCTTGAAAAAAACACGAGACAATCTGTCGAGATGACATTCACCCTCTGCAATAATGAGCTCTTTAGCTTCTCCCGAGAACAATGTTAAGATAATTGGCATGCCGTAATTCAGTGCTTGGTACATCATCGCCACATTTACCATTTTGGATAGATCAGACTTCAGTACTTCATAAGTATCTTTGCACGACGGATCAATTCGTGTGTCCACCTGAATGCATATAGAATTAGCTGCCTTAAGCAACTTCAGGACAGATGCTTTCGCAATTGCACAGAAATAATCCTCCTTCAGAGTGTGGAAGGAACCTAAATCTTGTTCATTCAATTGTCTGTGCATCTCTCTGAGGAAACCAATGATGATGCGCATTGCCGATGTCCAGACTTTTAATAAAATTTCTCTTGGTTCTTCCATGTGGTCACCCAAAATGTTATCTATATCAAATATTTCAATGTACCTGTCGGAATCAGATCAAAACATAGCTCTCAGTATTAGAACTTTTACGGTACATGATAATACTAGTTAGATAATACTAGCTAATATTGTTCGGGTGGAATTGTAACTGAAGGATTTGCTTGTTAATTTATGTTTTGTGCCACCAAGAGGCAGTTTAGTCCTATTTTTCTAGAGTAAATTTCAGAAACCTACAACTATTTGTACTATTGTAGCAACAAACTACAACTTTCTAAACCTATTTTACAAAACTACAACTACTTAGACCCTAGGTAACAAGAAACTACAACTTTTGTTGAAATGTGTGGATGACATGTGGGACCATGCCATATACCACATATGTGATTGACATGTGGGGACCATGTCATAAAAGTTGTAGGTTTTTATTGTTTAGGCTGAAATAGTTGTAGTTTTGTGAAATGAACAACAAAAGTTGTAGTTTTGTGTTACAAAAGCACAAATAGTTCTAAGTTTGTGAAATTTGCTCATTTTTCTATGTGGCCCATATGGGTTGAAGATTTGGCGTAAATTGCAGCTGCGGTAAATTAAGGTGTGAGGTGGGTGGTTAATTTTTAGCCACAAAACTTGGAAATTGGTTAATCGGACCAGACAACTTGTTTTTGGTGCAAATGAAGTCATAAATTAAAGATATATTATATGATAAATTCGTATGGAGTAAAACAAAATCAACACTCAATATTTATTCAAAGATATGTTTCCACAACACATAAGGTCTACCGTTAGTCGTCCTAAATGTACGTCATACGTACCTACTCTGTTGTTTTGAAAGTGGATTTTTCTTGTGCTCGACGTCAGGGACAATAAATTTAGTTATATTTTTAACTAGGCTACAAAATTAGTAATCCTAACAATATCAATTAAAAGCGGGACGAAGCAAAATTGACGCAGCACTCTACCTTGCAAGTTGGGCGCAGTGACCATCGAACGCTCCTCGGAGTACCTGTTCATATCCGGCAGGAATCATGATGCTCGCAATCTCATCGAGGATCGGCAGTGACTTGCGGTCGGTCAAAATCATGCCGGAGCATGAGTTGTAGCTTCGGACCGTGAGTTCTTCACTGAGATACGAGGAGCCGTAACTGGCATCGCTGGTATTGCCACAGCTGCTCGTGAAGTAACCGGAGGATGCAGAGTTCTGCGAGGACGCTGCAGAATAGTCGGAACCGTGCCTACGCCTGACGGACTTCCAGATGGAGGCAGGCGAGTAATCCCTCCGGGCGACGTCGTCAAGCCTCCAGACCGTGAGGTGGCAAAACTCCGCGGCGATGGAAGACATGACCGTCTTGAGGAGTGATTTCTTGCGGTGATCGACGTCTCCCGTGGTCTTCGTCTGCAGTAGCTGCTTCGCGGCAGTGAGATATCTGTTGAGCCGTTCTGCCCTGTCCGGGAAGAACCGACGGCCTCCGGCATCCGGGTTTATACATATCGGCAGCACGATGGTTCTCTCGATTCTGTGAAGCTCAGCCTCCCAGCTTAATGCTTCCTTCCTTCACGTATACGTCATAATAACCAAATCATTAGTAACAGTACATACTAAAAGGATCTCTGGGAAGTAATAATAGTGAACCTGAGGTGCTCCGCACGATCTCGAACTCGAAAAGGGTGCTCTTCCGTCAGTTGGCGCGACGATTCACCGGCGGCGAAGCTCCCAAAAACGGAGCCACCATGAACACAGCCTTCCATGTCGCCGGGTAACTGGGAGCCCCAGGAATGTCCGAGCCACCCTCTCCGAATGCGAGAATCCCGGCGAATCTCGTCGGGGTCTTGCTCGCGTGGTAGGATCAACCGGCGGCGTCGGTGGCTGCCACGATGGCACGCACCAGAGCTGCTGGTACCGTCCTGTTGGGACGGCGCCTTTGACATGCCAACCTCCTCCTGATCGCTTCCGCCGGACATGGTAGCTTTACCAGGCGCTGATGGTGTGTGGAAGTTTGGCAAATGGGCTCGCTCTCCATGAGGAAGTTTGGCAAGGTTTGGCTTCCGTTGCAACATTGTTTGACGGTGAAAACTTTGAAGATACCGATAGCTTAAGTAGAACAAACAAAAACGTCACTGAGAAGAGGACAATGATTTATACAAATTAATCAGCGCCTCGTTCATTATGCGGTGTTTGGAAAACGGATGGTGAAAATATATTATCAGAAGAATAAGAAACTCAAAGCTTAGTACCAGGCTCCAGCCCCATGAAAATTTTCAATTACAAATTGTCCCATCAGGTTGTGGTTATGCCGGCTTCAGCTATGACTCTGGCTGCGTCTGTGTCTGATGGTTGTGCCTGTGTCTGAAAAGTTTTGTAGAACGACTTATCTTTATTTTTAGTGGACCATATGTAAAGAGATGATAAGGTGAGGTGTAAAAAGAAAAATGATAGTTGGGCTCACGAGGTTGGAATTCTGAAAGCGTCAGTGCTGAACATGCAGCTGATAGCCCCCTGACGACGACGAACTCGAATGCAGGACAGCCACCCCGCAAAAGCCCGCAACCGACCAGCCAGCATCCCATGAAACGCTGAAAAGTCGTACTACTACTATTCCGTTCCACCGAGGAAGAAGGGAGCAAAAGCGTAAAAGCATGGCACTAGTGGTGTTCGTTGGATGAGCGAGCACGAAAGCGACGGTGCACCAAACGGCCATGAAGTGCTGCAAAAGCGTATGCAGCAGTATTGAAGTAGCAGTGTTAGTTCGCAACCACCACTATATACATGCATGCAAATCCTGAAACCGTCTGTGCTAACAACCCAACTAATCAAAGCTGCATAGCATCAGACGGTAACTTTCTCGACAGCAACCTTTATTTGTGACAGGTTTTCCAGGCAGCCAGGGCCCCAACGGTCCAGTGGACGTAGTGTCGGTGATATTCCCGTTCGGCTTCTTTTTCACTGTGCGTTGTTCCCTGCTGGCCAATACGCTCTCTGATTTTTGCTTGCTCTGAATAAAGCTACTTTATTCCATAGTATACTCAATTCATGTCTGAATCGAAACAAAAGAAAGAAAAAGTTGATTCTGTAACTAACGGCATCATTAGCTGCTGACCAGTTCGCGGGAACCACTTTTAATGATGCCGGCTGGTGCGGATTGGTTGACAGTCGTAAATCTTTTAGCTGCCAGAGCATATTTTATAACGACATGTACCACAACTAGCAGTATTTTTATTGTAAAACCATTTGATCAAGAAAGAGAAACTGACACTGCTTGTCCTAATTGTACCCTTGTAGGTGGGCAAAGTCGCGGCTAATTACACGTGAAGAAATGAGGGGATTTTCTTCTTCAGCGGGCTCATCTTGTTATTCAATGCCGCACCATGTGCCGTGCCTGGACCTGACGGGTATGAATCGGAGGCAGCAGGGGATGAAGGATCAACAGAGATCGCAATCGCGTCCTGATATTCTCCAATTACTCGTGTGTCGTTTGGTGGCAGATTGCTATTTATAAACAAGCAATAATTTATCAACCCGTGCATGGAGTACTAGTACCCGCTGGTACGTTTTTTTCGGAGAGGAAATTAATCTAGAATAACGAATTTTGCCTCAGGAAATAAGCACCATTTGGCGTTCACTGAATCAATAATTTCAAGGGACCCTAATTTCAAGGAGTCTAGCCAAGAAGCTTGGACAGAGCATCCAATGAGTGCTAATAGTACACTTTCTTTTTTCTTCTTGCAAGTGGCTTGCAAATCAAATAGAAGAACGCGCAAAGCCAAGATGCTTACCAGGATCTTTTCCCTTTTTTTCCCCAAGGAATTAAGTAACCTGGTAACCTCGACAAATAAGAAATGAATTCTCACGAACTTGATTTCAAAGGGTAAATCATATAAAGTAAAGATAGCCACTGACGAATGTAGACCCACGAACAAGATTTCTATTTGGATGGAGGAGAAGAACTCGTCCCAAGAACAATTCTTAATCTTTCTCTTCTAGGTTCTAGACGCCTGGGAAGACCAAAAGTCTAGTTGACTTTGATTTCCCCAAGGCACAATCCATGGCCGATGGCCGGCAGCCGCCCGGCACGGCCGCAAATTTGCTAGCGACGCAAGCAGGACGGCGTCACGAAGTTGCAGCAACGAAAAGTACAAAATAAGCAACGAATCATTACACTGGTAAGAAAACAAATACTCCTAAATCAGACGAGTCGCCACAGGCAAAAGCACAACCAGAAATCACGCATCTATGAAGAAATCATCAGTTTATACAACAATCACTCGCTTAGAATTCGATTTACAGGACCGGACAGAGCAATCTGACTACAACCAAATTCGCGGGCAACCCAACCCAGTTACCAACTCTGTTTTATCTACTAAACAGCAGGGACTAGAACAACAGGTATTACTACTTCAATAATTGGAAGAAAAAGGGCGGTTGAACAATTTCCTTTTGCTTTTTTTTTTGTTTGTTTCAACGGCGTGCGTGGAGTGGGATTAACGAGATGAACCTCCCTCCGGCGAGTCGTCGTCGAGGAGGAGGAGATCAGCCGCGGCAGCGGGTGATGGCGGAGCAGCCGCGGGAATAGGGGTTGGCCTGCCCGCCGGGGCGGCAGTTGTAGTAGGAGGCGCCCCGGACGGAGCAGGGCACGTTGTCCCGCCGCAGCGCGCCGTAGCTGATGTACCCGCCGCCCTGCAGCACGCGGCGCGCCACGGTGTCGCCGGAGCCGAGTCCCCACTCGTCATCCTCCGCCGCGCCAACGGCGCCAAGGTCCCACCCCAGCGCCGCCGCGGCCGCCGGGCGGGCGGCGAGGAGCGCCGCAAGGGACAGGAGGACGAGGAGGAGCGGGGCCAGGAGCCTCGCCATGGCTTCTTCAACGGCGGAGGGGAATGGAAGGAGGAGGACGCGGCTTCTGCTGTGGGTGGTTGCTCTGCGCTGCGCGGCGGCAAGGAATGGAATGCTGTGCTCTCTCTCTTTTCCTCTCTGTCCTTTGGTTTATAGAGGAGAGAGAAGAAGAAGGGTAGGCGCGGGAGCAGAGGAAGGAATTGCGCTCGGCTCGGCGGCGGGCCCGGACGTGTGCCGGTTACAGATGCGCGCCGGGTGGGGTCGCGTGACTCGGACGGCTCGCTTCAAATGCAAATGGCGCCGGACCGGACCGGAAGGGATGGTTTGGCCGTGTGTCGTTCTTCTTTTTCCATTCCGACCATATTGAGAAAATTTGTTGAGGACTCAATGTTTAGGTTCCAATCTTGAGCAATCAATTGCTCCGTATACCATGAATCTTGCTCTGTGCACGCCACAATGTGGGGTTGTATGCTTCTTCTCCTGCATAAATTTATATGCTCCACGGAGCTTGTGATGTTGGTAGCTGAAGAATCTCCGTTATTGTTTTCGATCAAATAAACTCGGTCGATAATTATTTTCGATTTTAATCCTATGCCTTCCATGCAAACCTCTGCTTCCTCTGCTTTTTATTGAATCAATTTCTTAGCTAGTCAACTTTGAGTTAATTTTGAAATAAATATTGGAACAAACCTCTACAAAACTACTTCGATAAAGGAAAAAAATTGTAACTTTGGTGTTTGCTACAAAGAAATTGGATTTGATAAACAAAAAGAATTACAAGTCCCTTTTTTCAAAAAAAACAAATTTACAAGTCCTGTAGCTAGATAGCCTAGATTTGGTAGAATCTGAAATACATTTGTACGATATATTGGAGAAATCAGATGCTTATTTGACCATGTTTCTTGTTTATTTTTTTTTGAAACACCACCATGTTCCTTGTTTATTGAAAGTACAATTTTCATGAGCACATTTTTTTTTATAAAACAATGCATCTAAAATACTAGATATGACTATTGTTTTGAAATTTGCCCTAGTTTAATGCTGTTACGTACTTACCTTGATAAATCAAAGTAAAAAAATACACCATTTTCTGCACTATAAGAATTCTATTTGGAAGTTGTGTTGAGGTTGATTACATTTTACAAACTTGATCAAAATTAATTTCAAAAGCATATATACGTTAAGTGCTTTACAAAAGCCAGCAGCTGGTGGGAGCTTCGATCGTGGCAATGTCGTTAGGAACTTACTCCCTTCGTCCCAAAATAGTTGTCACCGGACATCATGTTTGACCCTTCGTCTTATTCAAAAAAATTATTTAAATATAAAAATAAATATATTATGATTAAAATATATTCAATAATAAAACAAATTATAAAAAAATAAATAAGATTTACGTAAAAAAATTAGATAAGACGAGCAGTCAAAAAAGTCAACAGAGACATCTAAAAAAGGACAGAGAGAGTAGGACCCCTGAGCCTAGTGGAACCTTCTTTCCAATGGCACTCCCTGCCTCTTCTGCCTCCAATGTCTTGGATCACTCGCATGGTCACACAACACAAGTATAAATTAGAAAGGCTGAGCTTGTCGCCAAACCACATGTTTTGACGCTACATTTAGGTCACTCATAAATCTGGCTTGCTATAGCTCTTCTACGTGGTCTCTCCTACTCTGACGACTATTTAATTTCTTATACAGTACTCCATGAAAAAAACAATTATATTTAATTTGAAAAAAAATTTGCTGACAAATTTGAAACCTTGACATGGAGTAAGATGTTACTACTACTTCGAAAGAAATAAAAGAGGAGTAAGAGTTTATTACATTCTACTAACGAATAGCTCTCCTGGCCAAAGACAGAATCGATGACAAGAAAAATAAAAAGGATGGTCAATCTAAAGACACCTTTCTTTAATACTAGTACTATAATATCACTCATGTCATATCTGAAGATGCCAAAGTCCAACATCGAAACCCTTGTTCTGGTTCTGCCCTTGTGTTTCGCGTGGCCGCAACGGTAACTAGAGATTGAGGAGCACTTAATGACTGGTCTAAGAGCATCTTTAATAACTAAGTCTTTGTTGCCTTTTCGAATTTTTTATTTAAAAAAAAGAAGAGGGACAATGCTTCAAGAGCTAGTCTCGAAGCAAAATAAAAAAATGAAGTTAACATAGAACTTGTCCTTCATTTATTTTTTTTAAGAGATGGCTGTTGTGTCTTAGCTAACTGAACACTCTAATAGCCACAGCTGGCACGCATTTAGGAGCTCGTTCGCCGCGTGGACTTGAGAGGCCAAGTCAATCCATATCGTCCAATTCAACCGCGGTGCTTCACCGCTGCAGCTCAAAACAAAACAAAGCACCGGTGTTGAACTTTTGCATTTGAGCACCGAAGGAGATGCAGACCACTGTGGACAGTCTAAGATACTTCATGGCCGTGCATACGTGGACTTGGTCCGTGTATACTCTGTTTCCTTCTCATGGCGGTCGATGAATACCGAAATGCTGGCTCACGCTCACAGAGAGACGACGCAGCACGCATGCCAAGCAAACAAAAAGGTTCGGACGTGACTGTGTTCCCCAGCAGCGAGTTTGTCCGCGCGTATAGTGTATGTCCGTTGTGACGAGGGAACGTTCTACTCCGAGTGAAAGGACAGCAGGCTAGTACAATAGCATCCTACAGTGACGGGCATTTCTGCCCTGCAGTGGCGGAAAACACGACCGTCAC
>LAPY01000888.1:3765-20310 GCA_000970635.1 Eragrostis tef | reverse complement strand
ACGCAATCTTCCGCCGTCGGAACGGAGGCCGCCTCAGCCTCCTTCTCCGGCGACGGCGGGGGAGAAGGGGATGACGAGGCGTTGGAGCGGAGCACGCGGCGGCGGCCCAGGGGAATAGAGGAGACGAACGGAAGGGCTCGGAGGGTAGGACTGGGGACTGCAACACCGCCGCCACAGCAGTGGTGGAGGGAGTTGCGGGGCCGGAGAGCCATGGCGGCGGCGGCCGTCAGCGCGGAAGGATGGGGTGGTTGTTTTACTCGTTATCCTGTGACTCGTGGAAGCTTTTCGTGCGTGCCGACGAAATCCAAAATTTCGTCCTCAAATAGAAAAAAAACTGATAAGATGAAAATGGACTTGAAAACACAAAAATAACAAAAATGCACAAGCACAAGTTTGGATCCGGAGTGAGCAACATATATTATACTCCCTCCATTCCAATAAGCATTTGAGGCATTTAAAAAATTTCTCACGATGTAAGCATTTCTAAGTATAAGACAAAATATGATAGGTTGGTAGGTGGATGAATGGTTGGTGAGTTGAATTAAAATGTGAGGTACACTTGACTTTTTCTTACTTAACTAATTTTGTATTGAGATTCTAAAAATACTTACATTATAGAATGGAGGTAGTACATCTCCAAGCATGCATGCGCAACGTTTTCTCTGTGTTCGTGGCCCAGCGAATTCGGCTCGTCCGGAAGGCAAGGTCAGGCCAGGCGATGCAAGACTCGATAAGAAATCAAGCACACACATACTCTTCAAGCTCTAGTTAAATATTTGCGAGTATGCACGATTACGAAAGTATGAATCACGGGGAGATAAGAGTCATGAAATATCTGTAGTTTCTTTTAGATAAAGGGTTGATTATATTAAACCCAGCCTTGGCTCTTAAAAGAGAGTTACAGCCATCACCGAGAATATCGGTCATCTCTGTCAAGCGGAAGAATTGCCGCACTGATGAAACAAAAACTACACACGAAGAAAAACTCTACATGCAACTTTATGTTTGTAGACGACTGCAACTAGACGAACAAGTAAATCTGTATTACATGGAAAAAAAGTGATAACAGCATGGCTAATTGCTGCAAGTTGCTACTGGACACACTTTTTGCACAAGTAAATCTCGGATGGCCTTTTCATGATCTTAGTTGTTCCAACACCGCCGACTGGATGAACATGCTGCATGCTTTCAGTATATTTCAAGAGGAGAAAACACTTTGTGTAGACAATCTCTCTCTAAATTAATGAGCAACATATATTATGCATCTCCAATCCAGTTGATCTCATAGTCCTTTATTATGCCCTGAACATTCTGCAGTAGCTTGGCACCTGCTCATGTATACTTGATGTTAGGACTGACCCATAATTTAGACTACTGCAACTCTCAAGTCGAGCGATCTTAACCAGACATCAACAAAAACTAAGGGCATCATTACTTTCTAGCAAAGTCACTACAAATCTGTACTGGATGTCAACTGCACTTTCTCTAATAAAAGTGTAAGCGCACCACATCAGTAAACTGCTTTGTCGGGAGCACAGCAAAAGTGCCACACTAGCGGCCTCGTTGATCACTGAACATACAGCTGCACATGTATATGAAAATTATAAACAGATCACTGAGCTTAAACATGCTACTGTACGCGTACACAGGCAACTGCTATATAGATCTACCAAGTGAAATAGTGGCTAGAAGAGGATAACTTTCATGAACATAGTTATGCATTTTCCATGAAAAGACAAAAGTTGAGATCGGTTGGTACCTTTGTAACGAGCGTCTAGATATGTTCTCTCGATGCTGGGCAGTCGCTGACGCAAGGATGAAGGAAGCGACTTTATACCTGGGCACTCTCTGATTCGAAGATAACGAAGGGTTGAGTACCATTGTGGCCCCTTGGGCAAGGATGTCAGCATTTCACATTGCAAAAGAGAGAGGCGTTCCAGCGATGGGAGCTCTCCCAAGCATGATTCCAACGATCTCAATTCTGGGACCGAATCAATATCTAGATTTTTTAGTGCATCCAGCTGACCTGATAGCACTCGCAGGTCGCTGCACGTGTAAATATCAACTTCCATGAGGGATGGCGGAAGGTTGAGAACCTCTGCCAAGCATTCACATCTCCATATTCTAAGAGATTCAAGACACGGAAGGAAGTGATCCCTGGCTGATGATGATGACAGCTCCCGTACATCTGTGAGCTCCATGACTTCATTGCTGGTCCCTTGATTTATTGCCGGCTTGTCCTGGTGGCCGTCTCCAAATACTATGTGCTCCAGCTAAGGGCATTCCTGGATCACCAATTTCTTGAGAGATGCAGGGACTTCCACTTGTACCAGAATTTTGCATCCCTCTATGCGCAGAGACTCGAGCTGACGTAGTACTCGTCTTCTTTCTGAAGTCGGTTGCTCAGCAGCTTGTGCGTACCGCTCCAGACAGTCGCAATTAAAAATTTCGAGACTCCTCAAGGATACCAGGCTTTGAAACTCTTGTTCCGGCAAGTTGACAAGCGCATCGCAATTCCTAATGGTCAGTACTTTGAGCTGTGCAAAACAAGTCCATAGCGCTAGTCCAGTAGAGCAGAAGAGAAAATTGCAGCATGAGAAGCTCATTTCTTTCAGCGGGGAATCACAATTGCCGTCCACCAACTCAAACATATTGCGCTTAGTAAGCTCTCTAATTTTTGAATATTCGCATGACATACTCAGTTTCGACAGTGAGTTAATGCATCTATGTATTTCTGGGTATATCTGTGGGTTGCTTTGATAGATATCTAAATCACTGAGCTTTGGTGCCTTAGGAAGAGTTGTCAGCTCTGGACATATACTGATATAAAGAATCTCAAGCTTAGGAAAGGTTTGCTGCTCATCAAATGCTCTTCCTGTCACGCCCCAGCTATTGAAGCTCTTTAAATAGTCTAACTTTAGAATCTTTAGTTCAGGAAATGCTGTCGGTGCCGTTCTGTTATCATGGCCCAATGATGCTCCGATAAGTGTAACTTCTGGTAAAGCTGTCAGTTCTGGGCATCCACTGATTGATAATTCTTCAAGCTGTGGAAATATTATCTGTTGTCCACGACCTATGTTATCTGTCGTCCATGATCCTTTTAGCAGTGGTAGTGACCTCAGTTTCCGGCATTGCCTAATCGATCGCTCATCAAGGTCTGGAAATATTATTTGTCGTCCTTGAGCTATGTTGACAGCTTCCCATCCACAAAAGCTCTCTAAGTTCTGTAATTGAAGTACCTTCAATGCTGGAAACCCTGAGCGTGCTATGCCATCACCCCCGCCATTGGATTCCTGGAGCATGGGCGCTACTGGTAGTGTTGTCAACATTCCGCACCCTGAAATGTTCATTTTCTCAACTCGAGGAAATATTATATTTTCTTTATGTCCCCAATTTGTTTCACACCATTTCTCAAATTGATTCAAACCATGTAGTGTAAGCAACTTCAGTTTGGGAAAAGAGAATGGTGTATCACCACTGCACAAGATCTGCAACTTTTCCAATCCTTCGAGACAGAGAACTTCTAGTGCTGTTAGATGGTAAAATGGAGGAAACTTCTCGGAATTGTCACAATCATAAAGGTAAAGCTCAACCATGTTTTGCAGCATACCCATCCACGTCGGGAAAGTGGTGCCTTTGTAGGAATATATCTTTAGAGCCTGCAGCCCATCAGGCGATTTGAGACCCTCCAGGACCTTATTAGAATCGTGTTGTTCATCGTGCCATCTGTTTGTCCAGGATAATGACAGCTCTGTGAGTTCCTTCTTATTTACAAGATTTGCCGCTTTTGCATCTTGTTCGTTCACATTTTCTAGCTGACGTAACATTAGTGAACCACCGATGTTTAAATGCTGGAGCTCTCCAAGACTGCTGCAATCAGAGCCACTGCCCACTACAAAATATGTAAGTGTCTGAAGGGAGGTGAGTAGACTAAGCTCTGGAGGGATGCAGTTCAAGCTGTTACACCCGTGAGTGTGGAGGTGACGGAGGGCTCTCAGGTACTTCAATTGCTTGGGAAGTCGATGAAGACATCTACAGCCGGAAAGGTCTAGTGTCTGAAGATTATATAGGATGCTTATATCATCTGGAAGTTCTTTGATCGAACTTCCTGACAAATCAAGATACCTTAGGTGGGGCAGATGCTTTGGTCTCAGTAGCATACGCGAACAACAACCAAGTTGTAATGCTCTCAGTGAACTGTATTTTGATAAATGTTGCAATTCATCAAGTCTGTATTTGCCAGCCATCAGTGTTTGGATAGGTAGACACATTTTCTCCATAGAACGATTCAAAATAACCAATGTCTCAGATCCATAACATGAAAAATGTAAATGGCGAGTAGTGTTTTGTAGGACCTCAATATTTGAACTACTTTCCTCAGTTCCAGAAGCAAGCTCTCTTTTCATAACAGACAACGCAACATCATGCATGAGGTCATGGATCTTATATGTAGTTCTTGGATAATACCCTTCCCTTCTGTCATCTTCAGAAACTGTGACTTCCTTTATATCCTGGAAGAATGACCTCGAAACCATCTCATTGAAAATCCATTTACCCTCAGTTTCAATATGTACTCCTTTTTTCTCTGGTATAAAACCATTAGCCATCCATAGTTTGATAAGCATGTCCATGTCAATCTCATAATCCTTTGGAAATACAGCACAAAAAGCAAAGTATTGCTTTATGCATGATGGCAAGTCATCATAGCTGAGCTTCAGTATAGGTAAGATATCGGTGTCATCATTGCACAAGCTACTTGCTTGTGCTACGGCTTCCCATTCTTTCACAGTAGTCTTGTTACCCAATATGGATTCCAATGCTTTGGCTGCCAAAGGAGACCCATGACATTTCTCTACAATGTTGCCAACCACTAAGTCATCTAGGCCAGCCGGTCTCTTTTGTGAACCAAATGCTCGGGCTTCAATTATTTGCTTTATGAAGTCATTGTGCAACACTGAAATATTATGGACTTCACTTATTCCCATGAGCTCAGCAATACCATTGTCACGAGTAGTTGTCAGTACGAAACTGCCCATGCCACCTTGCTGAAGACAAGCCTTCAGCTTTAACCACTTGTCAGAATCTTTATTCCAAACATCATCCAAGACAAGGAGGTACCTGTGCGCAATAATCTTATCATTAGTATTTTTACGCCATTCATGTACAAGGCACGAAAAAGAAATATAAGTAGGGCGATCATGGCGAGATGTGCAGGGGCAAGTCCCAGATGGCAACGTGCAGATGCGCAAGGCAGCATGTAATTGAGTTAGGAGTTAGTTTGGACGCACGGTTAGCATGTAATAAAAGTGAAATTTGTGCATTTGGTAGTTGTTCGGGTCGTGTTCTTAATGTCTTTTGTATCTGACGGTTGAATTTGTGCGTGAAAAAAAAAAACGTGAGACAGAGATACGGGGAGCTGAGTGACAAACACTTAAATTACCTCTTTCCACTAAGTTGTTTCTGAAGATTTTGCAGTGCCTTCTCGAGGTTCTTCTCACCGGAGGAGTTACAAATCTTGTTAGCAAGGTCACAAACATCAAACTCGTCTGACACACAGACCCATATGAGTTGCTCGAAATGCTTCTTGACCTCAGGATCGTTGTAGATGAGCTGAGCTAGGGTGGTCTTGCCCAACCCACCCATTCCAACGATGGGGACGACCGTGAGGGCTTCAGTTTTGGTCTTGTCTGTTAGTATCTGGACAATCTCCTTCCTCTCCTTATCTCTTGATCTGCTTACAATAGTATCTTGGTCAACAATGATGGAATCCGTCTGCCGCCACTGCTTTGATGCCAGTGCTTGGTCCTGAAATTTGAACCCAAATGTATTCATCTCGGCTATGAGGACCTCGATGGCTTCCACAATCCTACGGAGCTTGTTTCCCATCCTGTGACGGAATGCAACACGGTTGTGAGTGGGAAGGAGCTTTACTGCATGCTAGGAAAACAATTTCGGTGAAATTTAGATCGAGCAACGCTATCTCTCCTGGACAGATTCATGGAAGTAATAAATAGAAGAACTAAATATCTTCTCAATGAAACTCTTATGCTTGCAGGTACAAACTTGATATCTTCTTGTCCATCATTCTCTTCTCTGAAATTTCTGTAGTTAATCGTCCTTCTAGTTAGGCTGCACCTTCTTCATTTGCCATGCATTATTATTTTCTGATATTTCTGTACTTGTTTTCCCTCCTAGCTGCTGCGCTTGATCCAGAAGCCTTATATAAGTCAAAACTTGCACAACATCGAAGTTGTCGTTTGGCTGTAACACTTGCACTCAAGAAGCTTGCAAGCTCACCTTTGGAAGCATCAGCTGCAATAGACCAATTCGTTGTTTACTTCAGCACAAAAAGAGGCTTATTTGGAACACCAGAGGCTCGATGCTCGGCACTTCGTGGAAATATGAGTGCAGGTACGTACATTTAAAAAGTCCAACATCTATTTGCTTATTCTTAAAAATGCTGCTGGACTGGTGTTTATTTTTATTCATTGCAGCTGATTGGTGGAGTTCGTATGGAGGACAGTGTAAAGAACTACAAAAACTTGCAAAACGCATCGTTTCACAATGCTTGTCATCTAGCGGGTGTGAACGGAATTGGAGTACATTTGCCTTGGTTCATACCAAATTGAGAAACAGGATAGGTTATGAGAAGCTGCATAAGTTGGTTTATGTGCACTATAACCTGAAGTTGTGTGTCCAACAATTTGAAGCTGATTTCCATAACTGTCAAGAAAAAGACACCGATCCTTGTAGCGTGATGATGGATGTTGCTCTGTTTGATGAAGGGAACCCAATCATGGAGTGGCTTAGCAACTCTATGAGTGGGTCTACACCGACTCTTGACGAATATGATGATGATGATGAGGACTGGACATCACCTGGTTCCTTTCTCATTGAGGAGTTACAGATGGAGGTAGAAGAGGTAAATGCATTTAAGAAGAAGCTTAACTTTAGCAAAAAGGGCTCTAAGAAAAGAAAGATGAGACAATTGGATGATGACGAAGAAGAAGGGTTTTTGGATGATTATGAATCAGATTCTTCTTTACATGACAACCCTGTTTATGTTGAGTCAGGGGACAGCAGCTCTGATAGTGAAGGTGATGTGAATTTCAATTAGTTCATCTATGATTTATATTGACCAACATCATGTAATTTTTGTTCTTACATTTCTGATTTGTCTCAAAGGTGACGATGATGCTGTCGGTGGTGACGCATCTGATCCTATTACAGTCCATGGTGGTGATGAAGCTGATGGCACTGGATCCAATGGTGGTGCATGTACATTAGCTATATAGCTGACATAAATATTATTGCATCACATGTGTGTAGATAGACTAATATTCGATATTGTAGGTGCTGCTGGGAAACAAACATCACTTCGTCCGAGATCAACTAGAAAAAAAAGGAAGGCAACTACCCTCAAAAGTGTCTATGAACTTTAAAAGGTTAGATAACATCTCATCCACCAGCTCATTTGTAAGCATTGCATTGTGATTTGAATTTATGGCGACCTTGAACATTGTCAATTGTAAAAATTTGTAGTGATTCAAGCATTCTGGAAGATGTGGCTGTGGCACCCTTCAGCTTGTTTTGTTGGTTCTGAAGTGAAATGGCTGTATTTTGTTGTGGTGTAGCTGCTCATTTGACACCGCTGTTCCTAATGCGATTGAAAATTTCAATCTGTAATATTTGGGACTGTTTACTATCCATGGACATTGCTATGTTAGTTGGGACATTGCATTCAGGACATTAATGTTGTATTTGGCACCAAATATATGCCTAACGTGCTATAAACTAGTGAAATATTTCTCTTGTTAATTCATTTTGTATACAACTGTGATGTTCAATGATTTGTGACAGTTTCTAGTAAATTTCTGACAAAATTTTTCAAAATTTTTAAATTTGTTTGAATTTGATTCTGAAATTCCCGAAATTTCTGAAATTTCGTATTTTCCGGCAACCTCCGAAATTTTTCATCTTCCGAAATTGTTTTCCTAGACTGCATGCATGCCGAGCTTTCTGATGTGCCCGTTCTCCTTGGCTCTGCGGCGAAGCGCTTCATAGTTGAACTCGTCAAAGACATCATTCGCCTCATACGCCACCGTCTTGAGCTCCTCCAGCCACGCTTTTGGTCCTTCTCGGTGGGTCGACTGCTTCTCGGCGTCAGCGATGATGTCGAGGATGGCAGGCAGCTTGCGCTTGAGGATCTTGTGCTGCTCCTCCATGCCCTCCATGACATTGTACTTGTCAAGGAGGTAGTTGGAGGCCTTCTGCTTCACTAGGGACAGCAGTGGCCCGACCACCACGCCGGCCACGAGCTCCGCCATGGGAGCAGTCAGAGAGCTCTCGAGAACGCTCGCTCAGAACAGGGGCGAACAGAGATGCAGAATGCAGGCGAGAATGGTGTGGCGTCTCAGCAAGCTCTTTCGGAGATATGGAAATGGACGACGTGCAATGACATTCCGGGAGGAGTGGACGTGTTGGACTGGTTGTATCGATATTCACATTACAAACTGCTCGGCACTAGGTATTCTTATTGGCCGGGCAGAGTATACCCTTTTTTTTCTGAACGGACAGAGTAGAGAGAATTAGCAGATTATTATAATAAAGACAGATAGCAGAGCGCTCAAAGAAATCAAGTTTGACAGACTCTCGAGCGTAGCAACTTAATTTGATAAATCCAAACTTTAGATACGTCCGAGGCTGGCCATATGAGAGCACGCTCATTCTGCCATTAGCTTGTAATAAAATGTCCGCTCGCAGAGGTAAGAAATTACGTTGCATTCTCCCTCACACTGCCGACATCATTCCACCCTCTCGTCCACCTAGAGATCAGGCGAGACACCACCTCGCGGGTGTGGAGATATGCTCGTTTGTGATCTGCGGCCGCGGTGGGCCGCGTGGCGTGGAGAACCGGCAGAGGGTTGCACTCCGGCGAAGGTATCCGTGCGTATCATATCATAGCGGCGTCTGGTGGGAGCGCCGGTGACGAGTATGAAGTGGAAGAGGGCATCGATATCTCTTTGGTCTAGCAGATAGAGAGGACCGTGAGGATTTCCCTTTCTATCACTTGTTCGGAGGACCAAGACGACTACCTCGTGCCCCGACTCACGGTGCGGCCGATCCGGGCCGTCGATGAGCTTGGCTTGGCGCTAATTAGGTTTGGCAGCCACTACGAGTTTCGCGCTACTCCCTCCGTCCCAAAATAGGTGTCACTGGACATTATGTTTGACTCTTCGTCTTATTCAAAAAATTGTTTAAATATAAAAACAAATATGTCATAATTAAAATATATTTGTCACACCCGGTTTCAAAGAGACAACCGAATGCACACCACATGTATGCCAGGATTAGTTATTCATACATGCAGCGACAAAATAATGAAATACCATTATTACAATCCCAAGTTTACGAATAAACCTTTATTACATAATGACTCATGGTCTAAAATAGAAATATCAGAGTAGCAAAATATAATCTAGCGGAGCGGCTATCCCATCTTCCACAGGCGTTGTCCGGAGAATAGCAGCCTAATATGGAGCATCCGGATCGAAGTCATCGTCGTTGTAGTCCACTTCACCTCTATTGTCTGAGCAACCATTGTTTATCCAAACAAAGAGGAGGAATAGTAAATGTGAGTACATGTCGTACTTCGCAAGTGTAGAAAATAATATGCCATGATGGAAAATATCAAGAAAAGCTGCCACATGGTTTACTGCACTATGCAACAAGACACATATTTATATAAGCATCCTATTTACTAGGCGTAATCTCCATGCTCCAATAAAACAATATCAAGGATAAGCTCATCGGATTACCCCATCCGACTACCGACTCACCAAGTCCCCACCACTTGGCTACCAAACAAATGAACCAACCACCCATCCATCCCTTTGATCACGAAGAAGTCCAAGCACGCTCTTGACCGTGAGCACGGCTGTCATGACAGTTTTTATCCTTGCAAGGTTTGCACACATTCACCACGAGTCAATGTTATCCCTTTTTGCTTCACACTACCGGGGTGTCAAGCCAGGTAAACATCAAAAAGCTTTTCAACAGCGTCTCATACCCTGTAAACACCCGCTAGGATTCGCTGCAACGGACAAATCCATTTTACCTTGCCGGCCATAGCCTCCGTTTGCGCCACAACAACAACCGAATGGTGCCACAGTAAATAAGAGACAACTATTTAATTAGCTAAGCCGCACCTATTTAAGCCTCGTGGTTGCGCTGTTCAGCCGAGTTACATGTCCACGAACCGGTCCTTAAATCTAGTACAGTCACAATCACAAACCAAAATCTCGTGCACAAAGGCACCATACCAAACCATTCAGCCTGTCCAGATTACCTAAGCTCCATGTGTTGCTAAACAATTACCATCCCAATGAATTAAGTAGAGCATTAGGCAAATTAATAACCGGTTCCCAAAAGCACTAGCAAGAATATACCCAAACAGCTTCAAGGAATATTATGGAAAAATGCAATTTGTAGTGGACACATCCTAAAAGGGATCAAAATGCATCAATAGGACACTTGCCTTCTGAATGTTGCTGCTCAAACACTTCGAATTCTTGATCCTGGAGATTGAATGATGTCTTTTGAACTGATTCTGTCCGCGCAACAGTACCGACAAACAAGCAAGAAGCATGACTAAAAAAACAGTCCAAACAGTACATTCATATCAAACCAAACATATCAACAGAAAGCCTACGTTGTGACGATCGCGTGAGCACAAGAATCGAGTAAAACAGAATTCGTATGAAAAAGTTATAAGATTTACAAGCAGTAGGGGTTTTCTGTAAAACTGCCGTGTACGTGATTAGCAGAATGGTTTATATACTGAAAACAGGAACTACGCAAGCATAACGTCATGCTGATGCAAAAGGGTATTTTATATTGTAAATATGGCACGTAGCGACCTGATTAGGAATTTGTTGGAATAACCACGTCATGGCAGTGTCCGGGATGTGTGGGCGTATCCATGGCGTGTACGAGTAGGAGTTGAGGCGTGTTCCGTTGCGTCGCGTCGCGTCGAGTTGCGCGGTGCGCGCGGCGTCGTAGGTGTTTGTTCAGTTTTGGATACGGTGCGCGTGAGTTTGTTCCGCCGCCGGAGCTGCTTAGGTTAGTTCAGGTTTAGTTGCAAGCCATGCACAAGGTTGTTGCTGCTGGCTGTTGCATTTGATCGAGTCGTAGGAGTAGTGGTCAAGGCGCCGGTCTGTGCGGAAGGAGGCCGCCATGTCCGGAGCGAGCGAGTGGCTCCTTGGGCATGGCCGAGCGGGTCCTGCGGATCGTGGCGCGAATGGCGGACGTGGAGGAGAGCTCCCGGCCTACAAGAACCCGATGTACTCCTTGCGTTCTGGTTTGTCCAGTCCTGAGAAATAATACAAGCCAAGATACGGGAGCAAACGGCTCCGCGGCGTTCGTCGCCGGCAAACACTGCTCTTCTTCTACCTCTAGTTCGCTGAGTGAGAGAGCAGGGCTGTAGGTTCCGGCTGTTCCAACAACCAAAGCATCTGACTAGAGATAAGGTACTATCGATCTGGCGCTGGCCATGCATCTAACTAATTAAGGACGAGAAGTATCAAGAAAACAAAACGCTCCAGCGGCAACTACCTACGGCGGCAGCGACGCCAACACTACGCATTGCCGTACAAGAACTAAGGTATGCAGTACTCGATGGGAAACGAAGCGAACGTACGAGACCAGCTTGGGTGAGACGGTCGACGGTCGGCGAGGGTCTTCACAGCTTGCAGCAGCAACGGTCGACGACGGCGATCTTCAGCGTTCGTCGGGAAGCAGACGAGGGCATTCGCGGCGTGAAACGGTGACGGCAGATGGTGGATCACGATCATCGCATCGGCTTCCTTCGCAGCTGCAGCGTGCGTAGTGATGATCAACGGTGATCCTCAACGTTCGTCGGGAAGCAAACTGCCGCCTGCCGGCAATCGCAGCAACAGAATTTCCGGGGAGGCAGAACGATGGCGATCGACTCCGCGGACTCCGGACAGAAAAACGGCGGCGTTAGGTTTCTCTTGGGCAGAAGATTAGATGAGATGAGACGGGATTTTAGTTTATACGTATATAGGAGACGAGGCAAGGCAGCTGGTTCGTTATGACTTGCTGGGCATGACAAAATCTCAAACGGAGAACGCAAGACAGAGATCTTAGGATTTAAACTGCTCATGGTTTCTACTACAAACGAATTTCTATCGAATTTCAAATATATTTTTCACACAAATAAAACCTTGCTGCAAATCTACTCAGCATGAATGCAACAAGTAACTTATATAACCTATATTAATTGATTTAATTTAGAAAATAAAGCTTTTGCATAACAAAAACGTGAGCATCTTTTTTAATTCTACGCATATTTTAGATTATTACAAAACCAGAAAATCAGGGTGTTACAATATTCAATGATAAAACAAATTGTAAAAAGATAAATAAGGTTTGCGCAAAAAAATTGAATAAAACGAGCGGTCAAAAAAGTTAACAACGACATTTTTTTTGGGACAGAAGGAATACTCCATTTGCCGACTATGCGTGTTGAAAGGCTAGCTTATAGATGCCATGATTAGTTAACGCCGAGCGAACTGGGACACTGTGAGATTTTGTCTTCTCTTCTAATTTGCTCGGCAGGGATTCTTAGGGCGGCGAGCATTTTAAGTCAAAAGAGGCAACACCGGTTTGCTATACTCCCTGTGGCTCTCTTGGCTCCTCTTTGTTGCATCTAGCCTTGCAATATAGCCATTGCAAATAACATTTATCTATCTATTATATATATATTTGACATCGAAAAGTAGCAACCACGTTCGCTCTAAAATATAGAAATTCTCACGTTAATCCGAGAAAATTACCCACCACTGCCATTATCAGAATTAGTCAGAAAACCTCATTAAAATATTTATAAAAATTGTTAAATTCGCAAAGGATATCCCTCACACCTATTTCTAAATTACTCACCATGCCATTATGAGTAAAAAAATAGCTAAATTCGAAATATTAAAAAATAACTAAAAAATACTTTCACACCTAATTCTATTTTACCCTCCATGAAATTGCAAGTAAAAAAAACTAAATTTGAATTATAAAAATAGCTAAAAATATTCTTAATTCTTATTTTTAATTTACCAACCATAACATTATGAGCCCAAAATAGCTAATTTAGAATAATAAAAATATCTAATAAACACTTAATCCTGATTTCTAAATACATCGTTATAAAAATACACATATTATTATATTTTTAGCATGACACATTTCCTTCGAAAGATTTATTTGTAACTTGACACATTCTTTTTTACCAACCATGACATATGTAAGTTGTTTAGCATGCCACATTTGAACCAATCTCACTTCTAAACAATCACCAATCTCACTTCTAAACAATCAAGTGCACTGTTATATGGAGTAAGACAGAATCCAAGATAAATGATGACTCATTTGAGACTCAAATTGAGAGATGGTGAGAAATTATCCAATCTATTTTCTACTAACTTATAAATATAGAGTACAAAAGTAATAATAATAAATTATATTAAACTTATATAACAGTATAAAAATATTTTAAATAGTATAGTAAGCCTAGTCGCGCAAATGTGCGAGCTGTCATACTAGTTAACTTAATATTTGATAGAAAAACGCTATCATGTTCTCTTTATAGGGCTAATTAGAACTTATCACGTTAATTAATAAAAAATGATCCACAATTATCATTATAAAAAATAGCCCAAAAGACTACTTTTTTATGTTTTTAAAGAGAAAAATCTATTTTACTCCTCTAAACAATTCACTTTGTCTGTTTTACCTTTTGAACAAAATCATGACTCAATTTGCTTCCTCAAACAATTCATGTTAGTGTAAATACACCCCTGTTGCGATTTGTATTTTTTTTGTTTCTCTATGTACAAATTGAATTTGAAGCTAAAATTTTGCATGAAACATATATTAATTAGGCTTAGTAGACACATGTCGTAAATTTGCACCCATCTGTCAAAAAAAGAAATTAGACATTATTTAGTACTCTTAAATTGACTGTTCGTCTTATTCAATAATTAGAAAACTTATAAGTTATGCTTAAACTTTGTTTAGTGATAATAAAAATCATAACCGAATATGATATTTTAATGTTTTTTTAATAAGACAAATGCTCAAACGTAGCTCAAAAAAAATTCAACGATGGCATTAATTTAAGAACGGAGGCTAAGGCTACCATGTTATATTTGCCTATGCAAATGACGTAGATGTTATTTGCCATTGCAATATAGCCGTTGCAAATAACGTGGGGAGTATTAACTTAATATTTGTTAAAAAAAGACTTCAGGCCGATCAGCCTATGTAATGTGGTCTACAAGGTGGTGTCTAAATGTCTGGTGAATCGTCTAAGGCACTACTGGATGATATCATTTCCCCTACACAAAGTGCCTTTATCCCGGGCCGTCTAAATACTGATAATGCGCTGATAGCTTTTGAGTGCCTTCATGCCATCAAGAATGGGAGCAGGAGTTGTAATAAATTTTGTGCGTACAAATTGGATCTTACCAAGGCTTATGACCGTGTTGACTGGAATTACTTGAAAGGTGTGCTAGAGCGGCTGGGCTTTCAGAGTCGATGGGTGCAGTGGGTTATGGAGGGTGTCACCACTGTCAGATACTCGGTCCGCTTTAACAATGTGTTGCTAGACCCTTTCTGTCCAACTCGTTGGTTATGCCAAGGTCTCTCCAAAATTCTACAGCGGGAAGTTTCCACGAATGCTCTGAAGGAATTGAAAAATTGCCGTCAAGCACCAGGAATATCACATCTTCTATTTGCAGATGATACAATGTTGTTTCTGGAGGCAGAGGAGGGGCAGGCACAAGTGGTACACAATGCGCTGCGAAGATATGAGAAGTGCACGGGCCAACTAATCAATCCGGCAAAATGCTCAATTATGTTTGGCACTGGTTGTACAGACGAGAACCAACAAGCAGTGTCTCATATCTTGAGTGTCGAGAATATTGCAGCAGGGGAAAAATACCTGGGGCTTCCAACGCCAGAGGGAAGGATGAAGAAAGAGAAATTTCAGACGACTAAAGAGAGACTTGCAAAGAGATTTACGGATTGGGCAGAGAAATATATGTCATCAGGCGGCAAGGAAATTCTCATTAAGTCGGTGGCGCAGGCTATACCAACTTATGTGATGGGGTGTTCAAGCTACCTTCTACACTCTGTGAGGAGATGACTCAAATGATTCGATATTTTTGATGGGGAGAGGAGGATGGTCAATTGGTCAGCGCAAAGTGCACTGGACTGCATGGGAAAAGTTATTGTTGCCTAAGTGCTTAGGGGGAATGGGTTTCAGGGATATGAGATTATTTAATCAAGCTTTGCTACCAAGGCAGGCATGGAGACTAATCCAATTTCCTGATAGTTTGTGTGCGCAGCTCCTCAAGGCAAAGTAGTACCCGAGAGGTGAATTAGTAGACACTGTATTCAAGTCTGATGCTTCACCAACGTGGAGATCCATTGAGCATGGGCTTGAGCTGCTGAAAAAAGGCATTATTTGGCGGATTAATTCAGGTACAAAAGTGCAGATATGGAGGGATCAGTGGATCCCACGTGGCCCATCTTTGAAGTTAAGCTTAAAGAAGGGAAGATGTCGACTCCGGTGGGTTTCCCAGCTCATACGGAGTGAAACCAGAGAATGGGATGTGAAGTTGTTGAAGTCATGCCTATATCAACATGATGTGGACGAAGTGCTGAAAATTCGCCTTTCACAAAGGGCCGGAGATGATGTAATTGCGTGGCATTATGAAAAAACAGGAATCTTCTCTGTTAAGTCTGCATATAAACTAGCATTGCAACTCGACCAAGCTCGTAGCAGGCAAGTAGGCAGCAGCACAAGTGCAGATGGTAGCCGTTCTTTGTGGAATTATATTTGGTCTTCCCCTGTTCCTCAAAAGGTGAGGATTTTTGCATGGAGATTGGCACAGGACGGACTAGCTACATAGATGAATAGAAAAAAGAGAACCCTGACGAAGGATGCAACCTGTACAATTTGTGGTATGGAGGAGGAAAGTGCTTTTCACGCAGTTATACGCTGCACCAAGGCAGTAGCACTGAGGCAAGAATTGAGAGAGTCATGGCCACTGCCGGACGAGAAACAGTTCAAATACAGTGGGCCGGATTGGTTACTCATGTTGCTAAGTACAATAGACAAAGAGATAGGGGCCTGCATCTTGCTATGCTTGTGGAGAGCTTGGCACCTCCGGAATGACATGGTGCATGGGAAAGGTACAGGTTCCGTCATTGGGTCTGCTCGGTTTTTAATTAGCTATAGTAATTCTCTATCTATTGCTCGTCAAAAGTGCTTACCTGTATATGATGAGAAGGGCAAAGGGAAATTGTTTACAGAGCAGGCGCACAAAGTTCATGCGGGCGGGTCTAAAGGTTCCGCAGCAACGGTGAGAACGTGGGAGCCGCCACCTGATGGATGGGTAAAAATCAACTCTGATGCAGATTTTCAGGAGGTGACAGGGAGTGCTAGCGCTGGCATTGTCATTCGCG
>LAPY01000887.1:137358-156336 GCA_000970635.1 Eragrostis tef | reverse complement strand
GCGCAGGAGAGCTGCGTGTCATTTCATTAAGGAGAGAAAAAAGTTTTTACAAGTGCCATGCTCTGGCCGAGGATAGTAATTAAGTTACATACGCGCCCGTTACTATTTGATCAACCGAGATATGTCTCACTTCCGCACTACGGCATGAGCTCCTTCAACTTTCTGGCGCCGGCCAGCCTCCATTCCATGGATTCCTCATCGATGGTCCGGAAGATTGCCCCAGGAAGTGGCTGTGCACCATCAAACACACAGCGGTTCCTCTGCTTCCAGATTGCCCAGCAAGTCAGGATGATCAGTGTGTTGAGGCCTTTTCGCTTTTCCTTTGGAACACGGCGCAAGGCCCGTCGCCACCAGTCTTTGAAGCTAGAGTCATCCAAATTTGGAGTTACATGCTGCAGGCCAACCGTGCTGAGTGTGTGAAACCATACCTCCCGGGACGTGACACATGAGGTGAGTAAGTGATTTATGTTTTCCTCCTCTTGATCACATAATGAGCATCGTTCCAGGTGTTCCAAGTTGCGGCGTGCAAGACGGTCCGCAGTCCAGCAGCGGTTGAGAATTGAGAGCCAAAGAAAGATCTTAGCTTTTAGCGGCGCCCATGACTTCCATAACCGTTTATAGGGACCGAACCGAACAGCACCGGTGAAGAAACGACGGTAGGCAGACTTGGTAGAGAATGTACCGGAAGCTTCCGGTGTCCAAACATGCTTATCGCTCTCCCTCGGCATCAACTCAATTTGTTACAGCACGTCTAGTAGCTACAAGGCCTGCCACACCGCGAGAACCGAGGGCCCTCCTTGAATGTCGTCACGCCAGCGGTTATCCTGAAGGGCATCAAACACTGTTCGCTTCCGCCATCTCCTTCTTTTCACATATGGTATTAGTGCCGGTGCGAGATCCCTGACACATTTTCCATACAACCACTTGTCGGTCCAAAAGAGAGTGTTTTTTCCATCCCCGACAACGGTCACCACCGAGATGGCGAACATAGCTCTTGCATTGGGTGGCACTTGTACTCCTAGCATCCTCCATTGTTTGTCAGGTTGTGTCTTCTCAAGCCACATGGAACTGTATATCGTATTTCCCGATTCGAGTTCGAGTCTCAGATAGATGTTCTTGAACACACTCGGCCTCGCTCACACCACGCGGGACAACAACGAGTACGAGACGCGTAATTTAACGGTTCTCGTCTGGGGCCGCTGGGCCTAACGTCCACACTGAAAACTCATGGGCCTCTTGCAAAAGAGAAAAGATTTAAACCACATGGGCTGGGTGTGTACATGGATTTCTTTTCTGCATCGTTGCTCGACGACGTCCTTCACAGGTCTCTTGAGTTTCAGGGTGTGCACAGTTGATGAACAATGGGATTTCACTTTCATCCTTTTGTCTTGTGGAGGCGTCTAGCCGTATTTAATTGAAGAATATTTGGAGAGGGGGGAATGACAGCGAGGTAACAAGAGAGTGGGGGTCGGGGCGGCAGCCTAGTGACAAACTTAGAAGAGGTGGGTTTTTTTTTTTCCCTCTCGATCACAAAACTAAGAAGAGTGAAGATGGCCACCGGAGGATTTCAAATAGGATGCCGGCCGTGCTACACCGAAGCTTGGAGCGGCGCAGCCTGTACGCAGGTGATCCTACAAAGGGCCGCGCCGTCGATCATGCATTCATGCAGCGGGGCAGGGTCAGGCTCCGGTTTCTTGTCTATGTTAGCGGTGGCTCGGTTTCCACAAGGTTCCAGTTCACCAAGAGATCCGAGCGTGGCTGGCTAGCTCGCTTCCTTTCTCCGCCCCGGTCTGCGAAATCAATCAGCTCGCACGTGCGTTGTTGGCTTGTTGCATGTCAATTTGGTAGGGACGCTTGTCTATTGCGGTAGAAACTTGGGTTGGGGGGCATCTCCATACTTTACTGTATTAACGAGATTCAACTTCGCGATTGGGAGAAGCGCACAACACCATGCCAATATGGCTCCCCACCGTTTTCTATGCAACTATATATATGGGCCACACTTTCTTCATTCCATCTCTGGCCGCTACTGAGCAGATTGAACAGTAATTAGAAGAAGAAAATAACACAAACGCACCAATTAGCAGCTCTGTCATTCTGAACCCTGAACGCAACCAATTAAAAGCCAGGGGGCGTCTAGCGTGCATTGTAGTCTCAGCAGCGGGCGTCTAGAGTCTAGACTCCAGTGTGAGCTGATCGAGCAAGCGAGTCAAGTGATCTCAGTGCTGCTGCTGCATCAACAAATGGACGTATGGCGTAGGGCCATGGCAACAGTGGAGAATGGTACACGCACCCTGCCAAACTGCGCGTGATCCAGGGTTCCAGTAACAGGGGGCCAGCTACTGGTAGCTGCAGGTGAAATTGATGAACGCCAAACAAGTTTGGCGGCGGACCACACGGTTGCCTCGGAAATGGCGTGGCAGATAGGTACGTGCGTAGATCGAGGAAGGAATGAGAGGCAGAAGCGGAGTCCTTAGCCCAGTCTCAGTGCATACTTTTATTTCACACTTTTTAAATGTGACACATCAGATTTAGAGTTTTTACATGATAAATGAAATGGCATCTCTCAATGCATAATTTCATCTCACGGTTTCATTAGTAAAACATAGCATTAAATTCTTGTATTGAGATTAATCAAAACATGTTAGGATGAAAGGTTTGGCTCTCAACGAGTCTTTCAATGAGCTTTCATGTATATGAAAGTGTACCACACTCAGGATGAAAGTAACTTCTCCTCTTTCATATTAATTGATGTGACATGTCATCTATATTTTGCTGATGTGTCATCTTATTTAATAGTGATGAAAGGCCCATTGAGACTGGCCTAAGGGTGATTACGAATACGCTGCCGAGGAAGCTTTTAATAAGAAACAAAATCATAATCGGAATACCGAATACATATATATATCCTGCCCGTATAGAAGTGCCTTCGATATAGTTACAATAATTATATATTGACGAACTCGTGGCATACAATAATTATATACATGGATAACTGTGCTAAGTCCAATACTTGAATCCTGGTGGGCTACTTGCACCACAAGGAATCAAACCGTCGAACGCTCCATTATCTTGTTGATATGAATTTAGGTTTCTTTTCTCAGGCAATGTATATATTGCCGCATACAGTATTTTGTATATTGGGTTTTATCTCCACGTAAATCAGTGATTATTGTCCTTTGATCCTCTCATATATATGGATTTATTATATATGAAGACAAATGCGGACACAATTGGGCATTATCAAGCCTTTTCTGTAAAATCCCTCATCTCAATGTTTACATGCTACTCCTTGCGCCTTGTAGGGTTTCCTTCTTTCCCCGCGTTCGTCCTGAGTTCTAAGGCCACCAAAACCAGCTCACTATCCCTAAGAGATAGTGCACCCTTTTTCCTCACTCACCTCCACGCTGCCAACCACAATCTTCTCTGCCGCTGGTGTTGTGTGACTTGTGTCGACGATGACACGCATCTACCCTCATCCTCTCCCACCAGGAGTCGAACCCATGACCTCAAAGGTGCTACATGAGTGTCTTAACCACTAGGCCAAGACCTCTTTCACGTGTGTTCGGTTTTCATCACAATGATGTGGAGGAAGTTCTTTTTGCCTCACCACATCGTCATTTTTTCCTGGCCGCAACCAATCAACCCTACCTGATGCAAGATTGCATGGATGTGTTCGTACAGAGACCCTCACCCTCTCTGTTGCGTCTGGTAGGATATAGCAAAACACAAGTAGTGTCTGTTTGGAAAACGGGATACGTTGGTGTACGTCTTCATAGTCTTGAGGTTTAGTTGTGCAGAGGCTCAAATCATAGCCATTTTGTAGGAAAATGGCAAGCACAAAACGAAGTGGAATACAAACCATGACTTAAACAATGACCTCAGCTTTCAGAAAGACCATGCCTCTGATAACATAAGCTGAAGGCAGATCATATATGAAAGGGCAAATTTGCTGCAGCACACTAGAAAGGTGCTTAGAAATCATCTCAAATTTATGTGCTTAGAAATCATGTAGGACTCCCCAATACGTGACATTCTATTCTTTTGTTTTGTTTTTTTTTGTTGATATTTCTAATTCATGTGTTTGAAAATGGACATTTTACCTTTTTCATCTGATGCAGATTTAATACTTCTTGACTAAAGGAACTATACTTAAGCCCCAAAAATATAAACAGAAATATTAAAATTTGCAAATAATAAAAAAAATAACAATATGAGAAGTTGTTTACTCGGTCTTTCTTGGTGGGTAGCAGCATAGTTTCATACATATACGTCTTGATTTCTCTGACTGCATGATATCTCACTCATCTATATACCAAAATCCACAAACCAGTTCAGCACTAGGTTGTTCTCAAATTACTTACAATACGAACCAATGCAAGGATCAGTGCGTGTAGCTGCTTGGTGGGTCTTAGAAGAGACCTTGGACTTTCTGGGGACGACCTGCTGCACCGATGGCCTCATCAAGCTTCTTGCTGCTCTCATGGGGCCCTAGGCCAAAATGAATGTTTGGAAAATGTGCCCACTGAAATAAGAAATGGTCACCAGTGATACTGATTATCAAGGGAATTTCATATAATTTTTACCTATATTCAAGTTTTGAAAGAATAAAATAATTAAAGATGGATGTGGTGGTCTATTTGATCAAGAAATTATTTATTAACTGAATAAGTTCTAGGTAACAATAAATACAAAAATCCAGAATCATTTCATGAAAACAATGCGTGGAGGTGTGAAGCAAATGATGTGTGAGAACTTTCCCTCCTGTATAAACTGTTTTACAAAAATATACTATAAAAACGTAAGGCCTTATTTTTGTTCAGTTGTTTCTTCATCAACTCATTGTTTATGGTATAACATCCCTTGCAAAGATGGTGACACATATTTTTAGCAAAACATGTACTTACATTCTTTGCTGCAGTGCTAAAGGCTTCTCTGTGACTTATGTCAGGATTGCTTGCTTTAATCCTCCGTATCTCTTCCCTAAAATATCATGCACCATTTTATTATGAATATATACAAGTTGAAAGTTCCATCCCAAAATGAAATTATAATACAATAGAAGCAGAAACCCAGAAATATAACTCACTTAATAAATCTATTATATGCTGATGGAATGCGTTGCCTCTTCTCTGGAGCTATTGTTCACATACAAATATGAGATGGCATAAGGTTAGATATCTTATGGAAACTAATACTCACACCATAAAGGTAAATATTTTACAGAATAAAACATACATGATAGCATATTTTTTGAGGTGAAATTGTAAAAAAATGTAGGCAATCGAATTAAAAACAAAAAGAACTCTGTAGCGCATATGTTGTTAAAACTCTCGATGAGCTCAATTCATTCCAGATGGACCATGTATAACAATATACTTTTTCCCATCAAATGTAGATGGCTTATAGATCTGACAACTATAATATATGTTTTAGCTAAAATCATCTAAATCTATCAAATATGACACACCAAAAAAAACGATGCACTAATATGACCACTCATCTGCTTATCTGATGATTCAATGAGACGAATCAATATTTCTGATCCTACTATAGTGTCGCAATTTGAATTCAAGCATAGGGAGTGCCGTCCCAGGCTGAAAAAGTAATTTCCATATTTATCTACTAGTTATTCTGCTGGCAATAAGATAGACACAATATTTGACAATATTTACCTGCATGTGCTATAACTACAATAATTCATTGTGCACGGATATTTCAGTAGGTGGGGTACCGTCATATTTTCGTAAGGCTGTTGTGGTTTTAACGTTGGCCCAATTAATTACTGGTAAGAATAGGACATAGCTAGAAAAATTAATTATGCGTGACCATGTACTAGAAGGACATTGAGTGCTGATATGACATTGTGTCTCTTTTCTATGTCACTAAGTTCATTATTTAATTCTGAATATAATGATGATACTTGTTTAGGGTATATATTTTTTTATAATGAGTGTACTTGTGTGATGCATGGCTAGGCATGTTTTGATCATGATATATCAAACAGCAGTTTATGTGTAGGGAGAATACAAGGGATAAATCCATGAGAAATAGTTGTCACAATAAAAATATTATTATAACTCTAATTTCTTAGGAAATTAAACCACTTTTTTCATCAAATTGCGTTGATCTTAAGAGCATCTCCAAAAGACTCCCATAAACCTCCCTTAAATCAAAATATTGGGATTTTATCAAAAAAACCATCTCCAACAGACTCCCAAAACCCCTCCCAACTTTTTCATAGCTCCAAAACCCCCCTCATTTGTAGCTACAAACAGGGGAAGAATTAGGGCTCCCATCTCTTCTTGTTCTATGAAATTAATGTTTTGGGTGGCCCCAAATGCTGATGTGGCCCAATCAAAAGTGTCCTAATCCATTTTTAGGGAAGAACTGTTGGAGGAGGAGAGAAAAATTGCCCCTCATAATTTTTTGATTGCTCCCAAAAACAAGTTTATGGAGGCAATTTTATGGGAGTCTCTTGGAGATGCTCTAATATTGACAATTTAAGGTTATACAACATTCAATATTCATTTTCTCAACTCTTAAATATGTGTATTTTTATTTGTTTACGGCAAAAATGATTCTCAAGGATCTGCATCTAGTCAAGTAAATGTGCATATAACTTATATACCCACTCAGGGGCGCAGATTTTGGGAAAAAATGTTATATATAGGGAAAGGCAACATACAAAATAATTTATATATTTCCATTGGATGAATGCACTCTGTTCTGTAAGTTAAAGAGAGCAAGAACATATATATGTGTTGATCTCACCCCGTACGTGCAGCATATGATCCTGATAATGTTTGGTTGGAAACATTGTTTGTGTCCGGTATTTTGAAGGCGAAGGTGCATACTCAGAGCAGTTTTCAGTAAAACTGATATTGTGGACCTTGAAACTCTCCTAACAAAATGGAAACAATCTGGTTAATCTCAAAACTCTTTCCTCATAGTACTGATATATGTATGCATGTTATATACTTACAAACATTTTTAATACAAAACTCCTGTGAAGTATACCGATCAACAGTAAGATGTTTTTGGCTTTTTCATGTGCAAAGCATTAAACTTCTTGTAAGCAAGCAGTACTACTGAATGCTTTAATTTGTCTCTACTGTATAGTATTTCAACATGACATGACCCATGCATGCACGGTGGCTTTATCTAGATATAGGTAGGGCAGGCTAGATGTGTGGCATCTTTACGTACAAAGATGCTATTCTTCATGTTCAGAACTTGCCATCTTTCTAGCTAGCCTCTTTTGCAGTAGGAAGATAATGATTCAGAATGAGACGTAGTACAGGTATGGAGTAAAACAACGAAGGATAACAACTTAGATATGGCATGCTAACAAGTTTATAGTACATGGAAGGACAAAGGTATCGAGTCCTCCTTTAGAAGAAGTTTAGCATTGTTTCATAATTTCATGCACGAATTAATGATGCTATTCATTGCAACCTGTAAGTGGTTTTGAACAGAAAGTGACTGGATCAATCCTCTCAAGTTCACTGACAGCAGGCTAGCGCAGTGCCCACAACGGACAGTCACGATGTTCAGCATATTGTTACCCGGGACGCTGACCTACATCACAAGAACAGATTTAGGTGTATAGAATAAATTCAGTAACAAGTAATGAAATAAGCACAAACCATGTGGACAAGCTAGAGAATGGCCGGACAGGTTTCTGTTTAGGTAACAAAGAACCAAAAATGTAGAACAGTGAAAGAAATATAGTAACAATCTCAACAGGGCCGTTTTGATATTTAACGACTATGGAGTAAAATCGCGCGTGTTCAAAAGCTTTCACCAGATGTATATATATGGTGCACAAAGCTACGTCTAACTTTTGCTCATGGCTTCGTCTAATTTTTCTCTTCCCTCGGCTACCCCGGCCTGCCTGCCTGCAAAACTGTTGCTCATGACTTTTATCAGGCTCTGCTGACCACCAGACCAGAACTGGGGCACTCTTTTCCAATGTCTGTGCCCTGGCTCCCTTTCCCTTTCCATTTTATTTTTGACTTTCCCTCGGCGGGCATACCGCCACTCCAACCTGAAGAGCAAGGCCTTACTTTGATTTGTTTGATTGCTCACTCGCCTTTTGTGCACTTACTCCCATAAGCTATAGAATATAAGCAAGTGAACGTATGCCCTACAAATGATTGCCTGTGCTCCCATGACGGGAACTCAAATCACACTTCATATCTAGCAAAACAGAACAAAAAGAAATGTGTAAAAGAAGGTTGTGATAACTGAGAAGCATCATGGACCAATATTTTGATGCATGTGTTTACCTTCTCATTTTTTTTAAAAGGAAAGAACTCATCACGCCGTAAAGAATACACACACAAAATACTCGAGAAAAAGGCCAACAACAGTATATATGAGAAGAGAGCTGGAGAGAGAGACGCAACAGACAGTGACACTTCATGCAGGATTCACTTTGAGATGGGCATGCTCTCAAGCCCTGCGCAAGCGATGCATAAAATTTAGTGGGTCATGCAGGTGTGTCAACAAGATCTATCTATGGACCTCCTTTTTATCTTTTGCAAGAGAGGGAGACGGCATTGGAATTGCAGAAAAGTACTGCCAATTCAGAAGGCAATATCTGTTGAAAGATCTCGTAGCTAGTACATATCTACACTGCACGTATATGTAGACGTCAGTGACTGATGTAGCACGAGTGGTCAGTCGTGCTGCCCTTTATCGATCTTTGGTACGTTGGATATAGCAAGACGGCATTGAACATATCCTGTGCAGTAGAAGAACAAGGTATTCGAGTATTCAGACGGCACATGATTTTGCTCCATCATTGAATAAATTGAATGCAATAAAGCTCCAAGTTTAAATCTGCAAGAGTAGTAAAAAGAACTTGTAGCGAGATTACACACACACACACACACACACACACACACACACACACTGAGAGCTGGCTGGCCGGGGATTACTTTTTTCAGGTAACCTTATGTGTAAGATTTACACTAAACTGATTTGATGGCAATCACCATTCCTTCAGATATGCAGAAATTAAAGGGGATAAGTATATGAGCACATTACCAAACTACCTATATAATCTTAACTAACTACACTATCAATGGTTAATTAGAAAAGATAATAGAAGCAAACTAAGCATTAATTAATATGGTACTACACTCTCTTCAGTCCATTTGTACGTGATATTAATTTGAGATAAAATTGTATTCAGAGACATAAGGCTTCCATGATTGTTTTCGTAAAAAAAAAAGAGGCTTCCATGATAGATGTTGAAGAAGAACCAAATAGAAAATCAAAACAAAATGCTAGAGGTTGAAGAGGAGGTACCGCTCATTTGGATTTTCTCTCTTAACAAACTGATCGGTACTACATTATATATTTTCCTCCGTTCTGATAAATAAGTTATGTTTAGAGTACTATACGCGTAATGGATATAACTTTGAGATTAACTTACCTAATGTGCTTTTGTTCGTGTAAACACAAAGTACCCACATTAATTATCCAATCAAAATTTTGTGATGATGAATAAAAAGTGATTGAATTATATTCTAACATATATTCACCTTATGGTATATAAATAACATTTTCCTTTGTGCTTTGAAGGCGAGGGGCAATATGGTTTAGAACATAGAATGTTGTATGTTTAATTATCAGTTAAGCATTAACGTTGTTATTGCATGCCCTATGTAGCAAATCAAATAGGAAAGATATATTATTTAATTAGAAAAGGATAGGTATACTAAGCACCCTAAATTGTTTCAGTTACTAGAAACTAGTTCAACTGAATACAAAAAGTGGAACTCAATGGGCTATATATTTGCACCTTTTCGATCTAGCAGAAAATAATTAACGCTGATACACATACTACAGCATTGATATAATTGTGTGCACAACATGGATGGGGCGAAACATATCTTTGAATTCATGCATCATGTTCAAGATCTAGACCATAATTTCCTCCCAGAAAAAAACGAGGTGAGAAAATGCTTAGCAAAAGTGCGTCGAACATACGGAAGTATATAAAGGAGCTACCACCCTTCCCCCCAATTCCATTTAAGACGTACTCTGCTTACTAAGCATGTACATTCTTGTGAAGATTTGATCATAACAGGTGCTAGAAGCAGCCGATTTTCAATGTTTGCTGATCACCTTGCACTTCTTCCATCTCCATGGTGGAGTACGAGCCGGGAAGAGTGCCAAAGGAAAGAAAATTCACTGAACTTCGGCATAGGGAAAGTTGAAGAATAGGGATAAGAAGGGGAAACAAAATTCAGAAATCTCTTTCACAATCCACAATAAATTTCCAGGAAAGCACGAAATCCAACAAACAGAACGGAAAAATCCTAGACAGTTTGTTGTATATACATCCAATCGGTTCATGATTCTCTCGTTGTAGATCTGCACTTCAAAATAGAAAGCAAACGGAGAGCAACCAGATGGGGCTGGAGCACAAGTTACCGCGAGAATCGTGTTGCAGAAATTGCAGTGCACGTAGCAAACATGCTCCGGCGCCGGCGCGATCTGAAGCGACATTCCTTCCCGTCACCTTGCGGTTTCGCAACAGTTGATCGAAAATTGAGAAAGAAGAGAAGAAGATGAGAGGTTAAAGCAGCAGGAGGTGGAAGATATGCAAGCTGCAAGAGCTCATTAAAGGACCAGTGGTTAGATAGGATTAGACGATATATAGAAGTAGTTAGCTACCTGCAGCTGCAGCTTTGTAATCACAGAGATATGAGAGAGAGAGAGAGAGAGAGAGAGAGAGAGAGAGAGAGAGAGAGAGAGAGAGAGAGAGAGAGAGAGAGAGAGAGAGAGAGAGAGAGAGAGAGAGAGAGAGAGAGAGAGAGAGAGAGAGAGAGAGAGAGAGAGAGAGAGAGAGAGAGAGAGAGAGAGAGAGAGAGAGAGAGAGAGAGAGAGAGAGAGAGAGAGAGAGAGAGAGAGAGAGAGAGAGAGAGAGAGAGAGAGAGAGAGAGAGAGAGAGAGAGAGAGAGAGAGAGAGAGAGAGAGAGAGAGAGAGAGAGAGAGAGAGAGAGAGAGAGAGAGAGAGAGAGAGAGAGAGAGAGAGAGAGAGAGAGAGAGAGAGAGAGAGAGAGAGAGAGAGAGAGAGAGAGAGAGAGAGAGAGAGAGAGAGAGAGAGAGAGAGAGAGAGAGAGCTTTTCTGTTGTGGCTCATGTGAATGGGTCCACGAGGGTGCAAAATGCTTCGCGGTTGCCACAATAATTTGTTGGGGGCTCAATTGCGGTGGATATAGAAGGATCCACTGTTTTATTTATGGATATTGATTTGATATAACCACGACGGTTTGTTACAGATCAATATCCATTTGAGCTCCATATGATAAATAAAACAATGAGGTGCTTATAACACATTTTTTATGTGTATCTTTTTGTGAATGTCACTATGAAACGAAGATAGACAAATAATGTCCTACGCTAAGATTATGCCAGCTTAGCTAGCTGTATCTCTTAATATTGAATTCAAGAAAATAAAAGCGTTGCAATACATAGTACATTACTTTGGACAACTTACACCAATCAATAATATCCATTGTGAAGTTGATTATCATTATACACCAACATCTTAGAATCATATATAGATGGAAATAATTCTAGATGAAAATACACAAAACGTATTTTGTGTTTCACATTACCTAGTATAAGTCTTCACAAGTGACCACGTGGTGAAATCCATATAGACTATTATGGCTTAGAACCGCACACCTCACTTGTCTATTTCTGAGAAAGGGTATATCTATTTTGTAGACAATAATTGATCCGAATCTCTGTGGTCCAATGGACAGTATCAATACAGGCGAATTATCAGAATCAGGTGTCATATGACAAATAAGCCAAAAGTACTAACGGCATGTCAGAGTAAATTGTGGGAATAATCCCTAAAGCAGATAGAAATTACTGAGAATGTCCCTGACAAATAATTTTCAAAAATCTACGTAAATTGTATATTAATGTATTTACTAATTGTGTAACCAAATATTGTTAACATACTCAAACCAACGATATCTAGTCAATCGTAATATTCTGTTTCCATAAAAAAAGTTGTAATATTTTTCTAGCCTCCAAATTCACATATAGAAATATTCCATAAAAGTATTATGAGTAATCAATTGTTTTGTAGTGTTTTTCTGCAAGGACGGTGTGGTTTGTACTTGACTTTCTTAAGAATTGTTCAAGGTTATTTGATTAAGGTGGAAGCAGTTGTTGTTTTCACATGAGAAGAAAGATTGTACCACGGTCAATACAAAGAGACGGCATCCATATATATGGAGGGAGTCCCCGCTGTTGCTAGTAGACAGTGCAAGCATCTGGACAGAAGAAGAGGGTCCGGGCCGTCCCACCGGGTGCAGTACGAGAGCACACCAATGTTCTGTCATTTCGACAGGACAGTTTTGATCCACCCCATCTCTCTCTCTCTCCTCTCTCTCTCTCTCTCATTTTAAAACCATATAACACATCGCAAATCTTGTGGGGGTACATTCATTAACTGCACATATATTAATTTGATGGCAGATTGGCATGCATGCGTGCATGACCAGCTGCTGCGAAATTGGATCAGTAGTGGACGAAGGCCGGGGCCGTCGATGGGGGGCCGGCCGGCGTGGACGCGCCATCGATGGAGCACGTACGGCGGCTGTGAATGAGAGTGTGTGATGGGGATGCATGCCAATGACAAGGCGCGCCATGTGCGGTGTCGCGCCCACTCTACCAAAGTCTACGCGTGATGGAAATGCTTCTGCCGCTCTGCTCGGCAGGCCAGCCTCTCTCTCGCACGGCCCAAGACTAAGCTATGGGTACATGAACAGTATACAGCGGTACTTCACCATGCATGCTTGTGGACCGTGGTCACCGCCAATTTGGATGTATATAGAGAGAGATCTTGATGTTACGCTTATTTACATTTAGCCAACCTTTGTGCAGTCAAACTGCTTCTACGAGTTTAACCATCGCTGAAAATGTTAGCCAGTGAAATGTTGGTATTTGATTCTATTTCATATAGCTCCCTCCATATTTCTTTGTTGACGTTAGGAAAAGATACTTAATGCAATGTCAACTGATGGATATGAACTATTTGTTTTCCGTTTTCATACTGCCTCCATATTTCTTTGTTGAAGTTACAAGAAATGTAGTGCAACTCACCAACATGTATCCATCAGCTTTGCACTAAATATCTAGTCCTTACGTCAAAAACAACAAAAGGGATCCGGAGGTAGTACATTATTTTTCTTATTTCTTTGTATTCAATTCAATCGGTCTACAAGTGCATAGTCGTTTTCTTAATAAAATTAGGTCCTAAAAAAATAAATTTTAGTTATCTGAGTGCTGCTAAATCTAATATGATTCGTAACGTGTATGCATTTATGAAGGTTTTGAAGAAAAAATATTATAGCTCCAGTACCAAATTGAAGGAGAAGCTATATATATAGAGAAAATGTGCACTTTCCGTCATGGCAGTTTGCATGTGTTGGTTTATACCTCTTTAACATGACCATTGGTATCAATCAATAGAACCCTTTGGTGAAAATATCATAAAAGGCATTTTTGACGGTAGTCCTAAATGGCTGTGGGGCGTCCATTTGAGTGGATCTTGGGGCACATAGTGTGACCTTAATGAAGCTCCTTGAAAAAACAAGGGTCACAATATGCATTATTTAGATATTGCTACAAATGATATTTAAAATTTTGCAACCAATGATGTGGGTCCTTTTTTTCGCAAATAATACATATAAAAAATTAACTGCAACAACATTTAATCAGAACATCTTTTATATTGATAACATCAATAATGTACGCAACAAAAAAAAAAAAAGGCGTGTAACAAAGTTTTCGTCACTTGGCCCATTTCACCAGAGCACCCTTAAAGGATAGAATGTACCAATAATTCGTCAGTGGTCCTGTGTCAGGTTTACAGGCTGTACGATCTAACGTCTTGCGTCGCAGAACACAACACGGTACGTGGACTGGACGCACCTTGCAATTTATTGGAGGTACCGGCTGTCGCTGGAGGAAGCGTTGGCGACAAGGACCGATCGACGCCAGAAAAGCGAGCGAGCTCGATCATCGATCGGCATCCTTCTCTCCGGCAGGTAGCCTGCTCGTACACCACCAGTCCTATCAATAACTGACTTTTAATTTCGCTTCTTCTAGCAGCCAATCTCCGTCCACGTCACCCCTCTTTGATGCGGCAATCGGATGTGTATGTGTCGATATTTATGTGCATGATGCATGAGCTACAGATATGTGTAGAGTACTTTCTAGATGGACGATGATCATTATCGATCGCCCGTGCCTTTCTTCCTTATGGCTTGTTCGATTTGGTTGAGGGGATTATAGAAAAGATTGATTCCCTTAATGATAATGACTTGTTATAGTCCCCTCCTAGCCCCTTGGGGAGGGATATTAACCAAACAAGCCTGACCACCAGCTAGCATCCCTTCTCTGATAACCAAGCCTGACTACCAAGCATCCCTTGTCTGATAACCATATATGGGTCATACAAATCATCCTGGAAAATGCATGGAAGTAACGTTTTGTTTTGTGTGTGTGCCCTTCCTTTACTAGCTTAGATGTTTGACATAGGTTTTGTCGATCTCAATTGATGAACCGAGAGTTTCTTTATATGAATTTTGATCAACTCATTGGACCTTGCATGCATGAAACGCAGATATCCACGTTTATTGGGATCGCTGAATCTTCTCGTGCATACTACGCCAAACCGTACTACTACATCCCTGGATTGAAGTACTCACGAGAGTACGCATGCAGGCCGTAGAAGATTTTGAATATATCTTCCGTACCTATCTGGAACGCCTCCAACCTGTTGGCTCCAAAAGCTGGCTCGGATGCTTCGTGTGATGTGTGGGGAGCTACTGTTTGGGACCCCTGTGATCAATCCACAGATGTGTGTGTACGCCTTTGTGGGCGAGCACATGGCTCGGAAGAAATGCTAGGCTACGCTACTGTTTCCACCTCCTTCCTTCTGTATCCTCTGTGAAATTTTGTTGACGCTCGTTATACTGTGTTGTACGTACGCATGTTACACTGGCTAGGCCACGGACAGATGCCTAGCTAGCTAGTAGCTCCGAATGGACCTCATGCCTGTCCATGCTGCGTGTCTTGGTCGAACGATCCAGGCGGGGCCCGATGTGTTGAAGATCAAGTTTCCGTCAGGGTGATCGAGCTGTAATGCTATGTCAAAAACAATATGTGATGCAATAATATATTTTAATCCCGGGTCTCAATTAATAATTCAGGTTTCAAGTAGCACCAAACAATAAAGCTTGGCAGCAACATTTCTTCCCGTTTTTCAATGCTACCGCATTCCATTCTGGGTATACTACCCTTGTAAACTTTTTCTCCTGTACATTTGTAAATATTTTAATAGAAAATGAAATCAGTAGGGGCCTCCCCTCCTGTTTCGTCAAAAAAACACGTCACTGCTTTGTCTATTTCTTGCACTATGCTCATCGTGTGTGACTGGGTTTTAATGGCTTCGATATGGTGATAATTAGCCAAGTTTAATTAGCTGGTGCAAATCAGTTGAATTAATGACAACTATATTTGTCTAGGTTGAGCATCTGGAGCACATGGTCATGGAAGATGAATATTTGACCGGTCAAAGCTTTCTTTTTCACAAGAACTTGCGCGGATGAAGCTGAAACAAAAAATCTTGTGGGGGTACATGCAGAAACTCCCGTGGTGGGTTTTTGTTCCTTAGAAAATATGTTGTGAATGGTGAAATTTCCAGTTTTCATGATGTCGCCCTGCTTCTCCTAGTCTAACAGGTGAGAGTTCGGTATGAAATGTGATGAAAAATTTTAATTGTAAAAGGACGATCTGTCTCTACAGATAAGTGGGTAATTATTGTGTAAAGAAAAAAAAGAGAGAGGAAAGTTAACAATAACGTACGGCCGTCCATTGAGTTACACTAGCCTTTCAACCAGTGCGATGCACGGGCTAGAAATTGAAAAGACACGTAAATAGATATAATATTTTTTAATAAAAATACTTTTGCAAGCATAATGATCAAGTAAACTAAATATTAAATTATTTTATTATTAAGTATGTACTTTCAATTATGAAATTTTATATCACAACTCTGTTATATTATTGATAATAAGTCTATGTTAGACTATATTTCATATTAGGTGCAATCTCAAACGTCATATGACTTTCCAAATAGATTTAGTTCATTAACAACATCATTTATATCCACTTTGCACTACATTTGTATACCCAATATATTAGTCTTTTTTGGTTGGTCTTTTTTTTGCCACATATGAAGTTGCGTTAATGCCATTATCTGACCCATTAAGCCTGGTGTGATTTGAAACATTAAATTTAACCCCTCATACCCTTACTTTATTGCGATGATGCTGGCTATTGAGGAGCATTACCATTCTAATCTATACTTTACTATATCATAGAATACATGTTACTATTCTCACTAAGTTTTTGTGAAAAATTACTATGATATGCCAAACAAACATCAAGCAATCGTTATGGGCCTTTTCTTAAGGTGTATTTTAGAATTTTAGATTGCAAAATATATTATTGCGTTATATAGAATTTAGATGGCAAATGTTTGTTTGAAATTTATGTGGGAATAAAGCTTCATGTTGAATATTTCGTAAAAGAAATTGTATATGTAGCATCGCTTTTTGCAAGAAGCAATGTGATTTTCCCAGTTGGATATATGTCACGACAACTACATGAATGTTTCATTCTTCTTCCTCTATATATTAATTAGCAATTTTGTAATCAACCAAAAATAATTGCTTTCTCTGTATTAGTTCTATTAGAGTTATGTGATGAACCAAATCAACCTTTTAATAATTAGTGTGACAACTAACTTTAAAACATGTTACTTTACTATTACAAAACTAATTGTGGAGAATCTATATGGGCAATACCTTTCTAGACACAGATATAATGTAAACCTCGCGATAATAATATTGTAGAGACACATCTTGGACGATACATTTGATGCCTAGAGATATGGCCTCTATCATTCCTGCCTGACTACCAAGGATCGATTATGGCCGCTCCATCCAATGGTCTCACTTAAAATAAGCATATATAACCAAGTATCAATGGATGTGCTAGCTCCTTGGTACTCACCTCGATGGATGTTTCACACTTCATTCTTCAACTTTGCCGGCCAAGTATCAATGGTGTCCTACAGATTAGTGAGTAGTGAGTTAAAAGGCTGCAGGCTTAGTCCGTCTGACTAAGCTCGCTTTGGTTGTACAATGCGCGATGCGCAATTTAAACACTCCATTTTATTCTGATAAATATATACCCCGGGTGACGGCGCTAGGGGTTAGAAGGAGAGAGAAAATCATGAGGAGTATGGTACGATTGCAAACATGAGGGTGATTTGAGCTATTTTGTTTAAAATAATGGCAGAGGTGGGTAATTTTAGTCACATTAAATCCAATGACTTGTATTGGATTTGATCGAATCGACGGCCACATGTTTCGCTGTTTTGTGGTAATTTTTAGGATTTTTCTACAATTGACGTGGAGGCATCGAAAGAAGGCTCCAATTAGTAAATATAAGATTCAGGAACGTCGCGTGTGCATATGTGGAGCGAGAACCAGATGCCTCATACAGTGGGATGCAAAGATTAGGCCTCCATCTACCTGAAGCTAGCTAGTTCTAGGTCGCCCAGTGCGCGTGGGCCATACATTCCACATGGGTGGACGCATCGGCATCAATCCCTCTCTGGAATGGATAGAGGACAAGCACTTTGAGGCGATGGGACTACGCGAAGGAAGGTGGTACCCCATCACTCATCAGTTGCGTTGTGTAGCGCAACAGCTCGCTCGCACGCGGCCGCACTTTCAAAGGCTGGACCTGGATGGCGAACAACGGAACCGCACATTTTGCTGTTTTCCTTTTCCGCGCGCGTGGCCATGCACGGAACATGCGGAGGAAGCGACGCGACGAGTGTGTCCCCTGTCAATGCGTCGGCGTGCACGGCCGCACGTACGATTCGTCAGTTTGTGTGCTAGGCGCGGCCGGTCAGGCTGAGAGCAGCACCCAGCCCAGCGGCACGCGCGCGTTGCGCAACAGGGGGTGGAGCAGCGATCGAGCAACAGCGACGACGTGCGCTTTCCTGGATCGCACGGGCGCTCGCGCGTGCGTGCGTACTCGAGCCAGGAAGCGAGAGTGGGACGGACATCAACAAGGGCCGCGCATGTCTCAACAAGGGGAGAGAGAGAGAGAAGAGAAAGAGGCCGTCTCGGAGCTAGGACGGCGAGTGAGACTGAGAGCTATGGATACGTACGGAGAGCGAGATGCGTGCCCCCAAGCTTGCTTTTGTGTCACGTCGTCGTGGTCGCCTTTCAATTATCGCGACGCAACGGGGGCGTTGACGTGTCCGCTGTACCCCGTGTCGCCCACACTTTGGGGCGATCAGATTACGGATGGTAACGGTAGAAATTCACTAGATATCTCCTCTTCAAACTCTTTATTTTTTAAAAAAATCTCTACCCGTTGGATAATCCAATTAATGTCACGGGTAGAGTTATTCACCCATACTCATATCCAGCGGATAAAATATACCCATCGGGTACCTTTACCCTCAAACATCTCAAAATTTCAGCATCATAACAACAATAAATATGTAAAATAGCACAAGCATATTTAGCAATTTAGCAGCACCATCATTCATCACTTAACATCAAGTACTACTATCAATCTAGTACATGATCGAAAATTTAATATTATGAAGTTGGGCTATGTTGGGCTGAACCTAAAGAAAAATGGGTTGTCAATGTATTTTGGACAGGGTATCCACGGCTAACGGGTTTGGATTCTGCTAAACCACATCCTTACCCTTTATACCCGCTGGATAAGTTTTTTCACCCATTAGTATACTCATAGATACAATTTTTCAACCAAATCATTCCCCTACTAGAAAAAATATCCATCAGGTCGTGAGTAATGGGTTCGTATAACTTCGTATAAT
>LAPY01000887.1:91543-109655 GCA_000970635.1 Eragrostis tef | reverse complement strand
AACACCTTCACCAACTTCGGTTAGCCATAAACATAATCATACACATGCTTATGCAACCCTCAAAATCCCGCATTTCAACCCAAACTCATGTCCAACTCAAATCAACTCTCATGTCAATTACTCATCATTATTACGAACCCACATGGTTCCTCAAGTAGTATGTAAACTAGGGTCTTGTTAAGAAAGATAGCGAGAGAGGTCACAACGAGCTGACGTAGGTCACACCTCCTTGGGCTCTTGTTGTGCATGGTTGCAGTATGCCGTCCGTACCTCCGTTCAACAAAAGTCCCGTTGCAGAGTCCTTGGGTTGGTCTCCCGCGTTTTGTCACGAGAGCTTTGATACAGGCGGCAACGCAAGGGGGGCGTGACACGGATTCATCGGCGTGCACGGGCACAAGCAAATGAAGGACAAACGACACGAAATAACTATTAGACCCACCATAATATGGATGTCTAAACCACAGAAGGTGATACGTTCATAATCATCATCTATCACGATATAACTTTAACTTGTAACTTTGTCACATCTTCATCAGACTTTTGTTCACGACCGATACGAGAGAAGCAGCAAGATAGTCTAGCCTAGACTATCGGCGGGCCTCGGCACGGCAAGAGTAAGGCTTTGACATCCTTGGGCTCGTCGATCTTGTGAAGCCATGCCAGCCTGCTCTTCTGCTCCTCTGGTGCCTCCCCGCTCGCTACCTCTGTCAACAAACAAGGCAAAGAATAAGTTTCCACAATCAAAGAGCAAATTAACAAAAAAAAATGCTCTGGTAACTGAACGATGGGTGCTTATTGGTGCTTACTTGGCTGAAACTCATAAGGGAAGTCCTTGTAGAATGCGCTGCAACTTTTCTCTGCTGGTGAGTGGAGTGGCACAAACACATTGAGGAACGCACACGGCCCATCCTGTCCAGCCTTGAAACTGTGAATATAGTCCTGGATCTTAACCGATGCGCCAGATGGTGCCGTGACATGTTGGTCTGTCACCTTCTTGGTGAGCATCGCTGACCTCGAGCCGGCAGCAATGATGTGAGGAAATACCCAGTCGTAAGCTTCAATGTGCGCTGATCCAACCAGGAGCTTACTAATCACCTTTACACTTGGGTTTTCGTGGAGAGGTATGCCCACTCCCTTGGGCAGGTAGAACACTGCTACCTGGAAGAAGTAGCAGGGGCAAAATATACATGCATCAGCTAACAAGTAAAATTCAGTTATTCAGGACACTGTTTTTGCAAATCTATTGAGATCATTCAGTGTAGTTACCTTAAAATTATCACACTGATATATTATTTTCCATGTGAACATTGGAGTGATTTGACGCCTCACGGTGCTCCTAACATAGAAGAAGCCGACCTCATCCATTAATCCCACATCAAGCATCCCGATCTTGTCTGAATATAACATCATAAAGATGGTTTCCAAATGATTATGTATAATAAATAGCTCTCAATGTTTGCTCTATTAGCTTTAGATAAAAAAAAATAGCTCTCAATGTTTGCTCTTCAGGCCAATGTTAATCGGGGTAAAGAAAAATGATCTTCACTATTGATTGTAAAAATGGTACAGTGCATGCTATATTAAAAGAAGAGTCTATGCCGAACATAAGTTACAAAATACTAAAAACTAGATTAAAGTACTAAAAATATAAGTGTTCATGTTAAACTCAATTTTGAAATATATTTAAATTACTTGTGAAAACAATATGTATGAAGTCTGAGGTAAAATGATTTAACAAAGCGTAGAAGTATAATCATAATTAATAATAAACATATATAATCTGGCAGTAGAACCAGCGTAAAAAGGGTAAATGAATCAATATTTAAGTTCCGGTAAACTTATGCAGACATTCCATGAAATAAAATTACGTTAATATTAATGTACATAAGCATTTTTTTCATTCAAACTCTAAACTATGATTGCCAAATAAAAAATAAATTCCTTGCAAAAAAAGAAAGAAATGAAATCTCTAGCTACATCTAACATCAACACCGTTTACATGATATATTTATGTGCAAATATACAAGATCCAATTGGTGAAAGTGCTGTTTATTACAATTATTGTTCCTTGATTGATATTATACGAAGTTATACGAGGGCGTGACACGGATTCATCGGCGTGCACGGGCACAAGCAAATGAAGGACAAACGACACGAAATAACTATTAGACCCACCATAATATGGATGTCTAAACCACAGAAGGTGATACGTTCATAATCATCATCTATCACGATATAACTTTAACTTGTAACTTTGTCACATCTTCATCAGACTTTTGTTCACGACCGATACGAGAGAAGCAGCAAGATAGTCTAGCCTAGACTATCGGCGGGCCTCGGCACGGCAAGAGTAAGGCTTTGACATCCTTGGGCTCGTCGATCTTGTGAAGCCATGCCAGCCTGCTCTTCTGCTCCTCTGGTGCCTCCCCGCTCGCTACCTCTGTCAACAAACAAGGCAAAGAATAAGTTTCCACAATCAAAGAGCAAATTAACAAAAAAAAATGCTCTGGTAACTGAACGATGGGTGCTTATTGGTGCTTACTTGGCTGAAACTCATAAGGGAAGTCCTTGTAGAATGCGCTGCAACTTTTCTCTGCTGGTGAGTGGAGTGGCACAAACACATTGAGGAACGCACACGGCCCATCCTGTCCAGCCTTGAAACTGTGAATATAGTCCTGGATCTTAACCGATGCGCCAGATGGTGCCGTGACATGTTGGTCTGTCACCTTCTTGGTGAGCATCGCTGACCTCGAGCCGGCAGCAATGATGTGAGGAAATACCCAGTCGTAAGCTTCAATGTGCGCTGATCCAACCAGGAGCTTACTAATCACCTTTACACTTGGGTTTTCGTGGAGAGGTATGCCCACTCCCTTGGGCAGGTAGAACACTGCTACCTGGAAGAAGTAGCAGGGGCAAAATATACATGCATCAGCTAACAAGTAAAATTCAGTTATTCAGGACACTGTTTTTGCAAATCTATTGAGATCATTCAGTGTAGTTACCTTAAAATTATCACACTGATATATTATTTTCCATGTGAACATTGGAGTGATTTGACGCCTCACGGTGCTCCTAACATAGAAGAAGCCGACCTCATCCATTAATCCCACATCAAGCATCCCGATCTTGTCTGAATATAACATCATAAAGATGGTTTCCAAATGATTATGTATAATAAATAGCTCTCAATGTTTGCTCTATTAGCTTTAGATAAAAAAAAATAGCTCTCAATGTTTGCTCTTCAGGCCAATGTTAATCGGGGTAAAGAAAAATGATCTTCACTATTGATTGTAAAAATGGTACAGTGCATGCTATATTAAAAGAAGAGTCTATGCCGAACATAAGTTACAAAATACTAAAAACTAGATTAAAGTACTAAAAATATAAGTGTTCATGTTAAACTCAATTTTGAAATATATTTAAATTACTTGTGAAAACAATATGTATGAAGTCTGAGGTAAAATGATTTAACAAAGCGTAGAAGTATAATCATAATTAATAATAAACATATATAATCTGGCAGTAGAACCAGCGTAAAAAGGGTAAATGAATCAATATTTAAGTTCCGGTAAACTTATGCAGACATTCCATGAAATAAAATTACGTTAATATTAATGTACATAAGCATTTTTTTCATTCAAACTCTAAACTATGATTGCCAAATAAAAAATAAATTCCTTGCAAAAAAAGAAAGAAATGAAATCTCTAGCTACATCTAACATCAACACCGTTTACATGATATATTTATGTGCAAATATACAAGATCCAATTGGTGAAAGTGCTGTTTATTACAATTATTGTTCCTTGATTGATTTTTGATACGCATACAACAATTCAAAGGCGTATACACGAAATATTAAACATGCCGTGCAGTGAAGAGATAACGCATAATAATTGAAATGTGTACTGGTTAAGATCTAAAGAGATGATACACTATGTACCTAGGAACTGTAACGTGTAACTTGATTCGTAAATGTCAATGTTACATGTTCTAATACCTTCAACTAAAGAAGTAATGCATAACGGAAATATGTTTCGACTAACGAGCCTTCAATCAAAGAAGTAACGCATAACGGAAATGTGTTTCGACTAACGAGAGACTAAACCATATAAATAGAGTGTCGGACAAATCTAACAACTCGGAAAGCTTGGCGTGACGTATGGCATATCATAATATTGTCGGTAACGCATAATGGAAAATTCTTCTAGCTAACGGTGGGACGACACGCTACATATAGCCTTCAATCACATCTCAACACATTTCAACTACTCGTAGCTTGTCCTAAGATGGCATCACACGCCTGCATCTACACTTTACAGGGAATAAGTTGAGGCGTAGAAGCATGTACCCATGAGGCCGCGGATGGATGAAACGGCGTGATCCGTAGGCGAGCCGCTGGAGCCGGTGAACGCGAGGCGGCATGCGTCCACCAGCTGCTGGAGAGGCGTCGGCGTCGGCGGCACCGGTGGCAGCTGCACGTTGTCGCTGCCGCTCCCGTTCTCTGCATCGTGCTCCATCTCCATCTCCAGCGTCTTCATCGCCGCGTTGCCCATCTCGTTCCCTCTTCCGACCACCGCAGCAACAACATCCAACGAGCTCTTCTTCCCCTCCATCGTCGCCGACCTTAGCACAGAGCAGAGGTTAGATCTGGTGCAGGGGACTGCTGGAGATGGACGCGAATGACAGATGTATACAACCGGAGGACTGCAAGAAACTGCCCGGCTGGCCGACGGCCAGCACCTACGCCTTTTCAGCGTCAAAACAGCAGAAAACCCGCGCTTGCTACCAAAAACTTACGCGGTTTTCCCGGCTCGCGGCCGGCATGCAGGGCCTGCCTTTGCGGCGGCGGATCTCGGTTATGCATGCAGCTTAGCGCCTCGGCCAGAAGGTCAAGAAACAGACGAGGTTTGGCTGCCTCCAGCGTTGGTGTACAGAGGTTCATTCACATTCATGCAGTGGAGTGATGAGACGGAAAAAAGTTGGGTTTTTGCTTCTTCTATTTTAGCAGTGACTGTTACTGAGCTGGTGAGGATGGTGTGACGAGGAAGTTCACCCTCGCAGAGATATTGATATATACTTTTTTTTTTGAGGTAGGTATTGATATATACTATTGATAGAGATATAAGTAGAGATAGAGAGGTTCAGAGAGAGAGAGAGAGAGAGAGAGAGGTGATTCTTTTTTGAGCAAGTGGCGTCCTCAATTCGCCTCACCACAGCACATACAGACGTTCGTACCGGCTCCCTCCATTAAATAACACGATGGTCTTTCCTTTTCAGCCGAAGACTTTGATGAGTTCTCCTGGACAAATAAAAAGACTCTTCCATTTCTTTGCACCTTCTTCGACCCAGTTTGATGCCACTGGCATTTTTTTGCCCCGAAAGACCATGCAATTGGCATATGGATGCGCACGAAATGCGATATTCAACATCTGTGTGACAGCCATATCAAAATTCTGCAAGATCTGCACAAATTTAATGCATACGATGGCTGTCAATCCAGATTTGGAAGATAGAATTAATAAGTGCATTAATTTTCCGGTCAATGCCTTCTCAATCCATGATGGATGGCTGATTGTTGGCTGTCTTGATGGATCATATGAAATACAGTTTTCATCCAGCGTTGATTGAACTACACGTACATAATTCAGCTGATTTGGTCACTTAATCGCTTGTAGGATGATATGATTGGGTATCAAATGGATTTAGCAACACATTGTATAATAGCTCATCACTAGTTTTTATCTCCAAGTGTGCATATCATTTTCCTGTTGTTGCGTGTACACAAGTTTCGAGCCAGTTGCCTGTGCTGCTGGAAGCATGGAAAACTGAGGCACGTTGACAAAAAAAAAACATTATCAAAGTTATGCACCATAGCTAGCTAGTTGATTCATTTTATAAATCTGGTCAGAATAATAATATATATGCATGAACAACAGAACCACTCAATCAAATGCTTACCGAAAATATGTTCTCTTTCTAATGCATTTTGCATCTCTGAAAATATATGCTCTGACTTGTAAGAAATTTCAGTTAATCCATATTCAGCAGTTAGATTAGGTAGGTGTTTTCTTCCTAGTCTGATGAGCAGGTGAAGATTCCAAGATGTCGAGATCCGTCATTTTGGAGTTATTTTGATGCTACTAAAAATAGAGGTCTGACTTTTGATCGTAGCAGTTGGTCCTTCACAACTATATATGGACACATTCGCTAGCTTCTCGACAGTGCAACAGCCTCCTGTGGGATAGAGATGCAGAGGCACCTGATCTCCTGAGCTTTACTGACTCTGTTGCAGGTCTGCTTCTGAATGATATTTCTCGATAGTTAAGCATGCATTGTGTTGTGACAAGCCGTGGGTTTTCTCTTCTCTATGATACTTATGCATGACACTGAACACTAATCCTGTCAGGCCGTTGACCCGCATCGCCAAACGAGCCACCAATGGCGCCGCGAGCCGTGTCTGACGGCAGGGAGAATCTCGAGAACGCCGACATCGCCATGGACAGCGCCGGCTGCTACAAGGTCGGCGTCCCGCCGAGGAGAAGCGTCCTCGAGGAGTTCTCCGGCGCGGCGAAGGAAATGTTCTTCGCCGACGACGACCCACTGCGGCAGTACAGAGAGCAGCCGAGCTGGCCGAAGAAGGCGTGGTTGGGCCTGCAGTACGTGTTCCCGGTGCTGGAGTGGAGCAGGGACTACACGCTCGCCAAGTTCAAGGGGGACCTCGTCGCCGGCCTCACCATAGCCAGCCTCTGCATTCCTCAGGTACTATACATGCTTCGTCAGCGAAATTCTGCATCTTCAGTTCTTCTGACGCAACCTTTAGAATTGGAATGCGTTTACTAGTAGTATGTTGTTCATGTTATTTTTCTTTTTTGAATTAGGACATCGGCTACTCGAAGCTTGCTAACCTGCCACCAGAGATTGGGCTGTGTAAGTCCACGAATAATTCTGCTTCTGAATTCTGACTGTCTACAAATGGGAGAAGCAGAACTGACCTGAGAGAGACCCGTTCATTTCCCTTTTTGGTTTGACAGACAGCAGCTTCGTGCCGCCTCTGATCTACACTCTGATGGGCACCTCCAAGGACATCGCCATGGGTCCGGTGGCCGTCGTGTCACTGCTGCTCGGCACGCTCCTGCAGAACGAGATCGATCCCAAGAAGAACCCGATGGATTACAGACGCCTGGCGTTCACCGCAACATTCTTCGCAGGGGTCACCGAGGCAGCCCTCGGCATCTTCAGGTGACGCTATAAGGGCATGGCCAATGGTCGCCTCTTAGCTAACTCTTAAAATTATTTATAAGAAAAAGTAATATAAGAGACAGCTAGTTCTTTAGTGGTTGCTTCTAGACTACCTCTTATCTATCTCTTAGAATTGTTTATTAGAAAAAGAGAAGAGATGTGACAGTACTGACTCTTGAAGAAGAGTTAGCAAGAGCTAGCTCTATCACATTAATTTTTAAACAATTCTAAGAGATAGCTAAGAAATAGCCTAGAAACAAGCATTGAAGAGTTAACTGTCTCTTATATATTTTTTTTCCTAATAAATAATTTTAAGAGTTAGCTAACAGTACATTGTTGGTTACGCTCTAATTATTGTTAACCTGTCAGCTCTGCTCCATCGACGAGTATGCTCTGTTTCTCGCATGTCCTGTGGCTGAAACATATGGACACATGCGTGCAGGCTAGGGTTCCTCATAGAGTACTTGTCCCATGCCGCCATCGTCGGGTTCATGGCGGGCGCTGCCATCACCATCGCTCTTCAGCAGCTGAAAGGCTTCCTTGGCATAAAAAACTTCACTACCAAAACTGATATAGTGTCGGTCATGCAATCGATCGTGAAAAGTGCTCACCATGGGGTAAGTAGCACTACTCCTCGGTCGATGAAAAAGTTGTATATGATCTGTAAGTAACTTATGGATTGGTTGTTTTTGCTCAGTGGAACTGGCAGACAATTTTGATCGGTGCATCATTTCTAGCATTCCTTTTGGCCACCAAATACATTGTAAGACGAGTCACAAATGTTGTTACAGTTCCAGAGTTGATTGATTTCACTATGCTTAATTATCCTTTAATATTTATAATCGATGACCCCCACTGCTCCTTGGTCAGGGAAAGAAGAACAAAAAACTCTTCTGGATCTCTGCAATCGCGCCGCTCACGTCTGTGATTGTATCAACCTTTTTCGTGTACATCACTCACGCAGACAAGCACGGGGTCGCAGTCGTAAGTCATTCTTGATCAAGACTAGCAACTTGCAACCTATCTTCGGAAAGACAAGACTGAAGGTTACTAATCACTGATTAATTGCAGGTCAAAAACATCAAGAAAGGCATCAATCCACCTTCAGCCAGTCTCCTATACCTTACAGGCCCGTTGGCACTGAAGGGATTCAAAATTGGAGTAGTAGCTGGACTGATTGCCCTAACGGTGAACCAAATTTCAGTCTCTTGCAATTAAGTTGCTTTGGTGAAAAAAAACATGTCTGGAATAGCTTAAAATATGATAAGTTAAACTGATGACAACTTTTATTGTGCAGGAGTCAATTGCAATTGGAAGAACATTTGCCGAAATGAACGACTACCAACTGGATGGGAACAAGGAGATGGTGGCTCTTGGAACCATGAATATAGTAGGCTCGTTGACTTCGTGCTACATAACGACAGGTAGTTACTATGATATATATTCCGATTTGAAAAAGATGTATCTGATTTAATAATAGATGTAACACTCTTTGACAAAAAAAAAACTTTTCATACTTAGGCGGTTTCGGACGATCAGCAGTCAATTGTTTGGCTGGCTGCGCGACAGCAGCGTCCAATATGATTATGTCAATCGTAGTACTGCTCACACTACTGTTTATCACTCCATTGTTCAAGTATACTCCCAATGCCATCCTCTCCTCCATCATCATAACTGCTGTGATTGGCCTAATCGACTACAAGGCCGCTTACGTTATCTGGAAGGTTGATAAACTGGACTTCTTGGCATGTTTGGGAGCCTTCTTTGGTGTCATATTTTCATCGGTGGAGTACGGCCTCCTGGTTGCGGTGCGAATTAATAAAACAGCATCCGCTAGCTCATTTGCAATCGAACTCCTTGCAACAAAGGGCTTGATCATGATTGTTGACCTTGTTTTTGAATAGGTTGTGATGTCAGTTGCCAAGATTCTTCTTCAAGCAACACGACCAAAAACAGTTTTGCTTGGTAACCTTCCGAGAACAAGTGAATATAGGAACGCTGAGCAATACCCTGAAGTTACCTCAGTGCCAGGAGTGGTAATTGTTAAGGTGGACTCTGCTATTTACTTCACGAACTCTAACTATGTTAAAGACAGGTAAGAAGCTTCTCATATGTTCCAGTCACCTATATGAGTATTATTTTCATTGATGCATATATATATTAATTTTGACATATTTTGGCACAAATAAGAAACGGGAAAAAATAAGAGAACAAACATCGTCTTGTTATTAACAAGAGAATTCACATTTCTCACAAAAAAAGAAATACTAGAAATCAAGATGATTCACATAAACGTGAACTTCTAGTATTTATCTCTGATTCGAAAATTGTAACATTATTTCTTGGGTGCTGAGGCGGTATCAGAATCAAATCCAGAAAGTCAGCTCAGCCTAACATGCATATGAATCCATTAGTAGCACTTCTAGTGTCAGGCTGCATATTCAAGCAACCTGTGAGTGCATAAGCTAAGAATGCGTTAGGTTGATTATTGCTTCATATTCCTTGTTCAGATAACCTAATTAAGCTAGAAGAAAACAAAGGGTTTATTTGCTATGTCCATTTTTCAGAATTCTGAGGTGGCTTAAGGAGGAGGAAAAACGGCATCGGGAACAGAAATTTCCCCAAATCGAGTTTTTGATTGTTGAGCTATCTCGTAAGAACAAAAAAAAAATCTATACGAAACACTCCATACATGTCTCATTGAAACACAGTTATTGGTTTGAACACTGATCTAACTTTTCATCAACAGCGGTTGTTGACATCGACACAAGTGGAGTCCACGCCTTGAAGGCGCTTTTCAGAGCACTACAAAAGCAAAAAATTCAGGTAAAACACAGGGCTACAACTTCCAGTAACAGCTAGCAATGCGGTTACCGTCCTACTGTCGTAAAGCGTAACTTTTTTTGCAAAGTGTTGTAAAACCTTCCACTAAGTAGAAATCCATGCCTTTTCACTTACAGCTGATCCTTGTCAATCCCGGACCGGAGGTAATTCAGAAGCTCCGTGCAGCAAAATTCACTGAAGTCATCGGTGAAGACAAGATATTCCTGACGGTTAGAGATGCGGTGAAGAAATTTGCTCCAAAGGTGGTCGGTAGTGTCTGAAGAAATTTGAAACACTAGTCCTGCAAACACTAGCTATTCTTTTGCATATGCTCCATGTTCACAAAGTGTGAATTTATAAAAAGAACAGAGGAGCATGAAAGAGAATAGAGGACTTTGCAAATGTATCAGCAGTAAATATTTGTTTTTCATGCTTTGTGTGTTTCCATGCTTCTGACAAATTGGAGCGATGCAGTTTAACTATTTATTCGTAGATATAAAATAATTTTTGGGTTTGATAAAAGGGAGAGGTAACCTAGTTGGATAGCCGCAGCAGATTGCAAATATACCTTGTTTTGTACTGGTGGCACGGCTTGTGGGATTTTTTATAATTTATTTATAAACCCGCCAAGATTTGGGCCGGGCCCAATAAAGTGTACTATGTTCAGGAAGCCCAACTGAGACTAGCTATGAGCCTCTAACCTCTTAGCACATACAAACCTAAATTTTTTTTAAAAAAACATTTTGCCCCATTAAAATATCCAGTAAAATTGTAAAAAACCTCTTAGAAAATATGTTTAGAAGACCTTTAAAAAAACAAATCACAGATGTAGATGAGATGGTAAAGAAAATGCATATAAATTTCAAGTGCAAAATCAATTTTATTTGTAATATAAAAAAAAGTGACAAATCATGTAGCCAAATAAAAAAATGTTGCATATTTTTCATATTTTGAAATGGAATGATATATATTTGCACTTAAGATTGTATACACATTTCCTACCAACTCATCTACATTTGTTTTTTTTCTGATTTTTTTAAAAACTTCTAGGCATGTTTCTTGAGAAGGTTTTATAAATTCTACTAAATCTATGGTTTCTATTGAATATTTTCTCAGAACAAACTATTATAACTGTAAAGAAATTGTGAGTGTCATATGTATATATTTCATAGGAAATAATACAGTCTCTAGGAAATTCCTATGGAAACCCCAATTCTCATAGGGCTTCAACAAATGAAACGTCCGGAAGCGTGCATCTCATGGCCCTTGTTAATTATAGTATCCTGGTTATGGCTTAACTTGAGGACAAATTTAATAAATTTAAACACATCTCCACGTGGATGTTTTTATTGTTACTACTGTATTGCACAGAAAAGGGTTGACCTTTTCATTTTACTAAGCACCAAAGAATGTTTAATCTTCCATGGAAATTAAAGCAACCGACAAGATCGATGAAAACAACAGATCCTAGGTTCTGCAATGCATTACATGACGCGTTAATCCTGTAGCATGAGGCACCCTTTTCGCTTGTGGCACCGGGCTCTTGTGCTTGTCCTAATCTTATAAATTTGACACTGTGTGCAAAATGACCTAAACAAGGTGATTTTGCTTCTTTTTCCTGGCCATATGTTTTTTTAATGCTCCTTTACCTTGAGTTCACTATATTTAAATGTGTCGTTGGTTCAAGTTATATATTCATGAAACCCAGTTAGGTTTTGAACTCCCAGACCCAACTTGAGAACTCAACACATATTTGGTTGGCTATTTACCACGCTCTAGCATGCCACAATTTTCTACTCCCCACTTGTCAATAACTCATTTCTAAGGCAACACTAGCCTAAGATGTGCCGGGTATATTATTCGTCGCACTTTATTCAAGGGCTAGCAAAGAGGTGTGAAACTGTGTGTTAATGGATCAAATACGCCCTTAATATCTTGTGATTTCTCTTCTCTAAATTCCAGCAACAAAAATTAAATGGATATGATAAGGGAAAGCCACATCTGTCTATCAGAACCAAGGTTTGTGCGCGTTATGGTTTGAACCATTGGAACTGCTCCACACCAGTGAAGTGAGGAAGATCGCTGAGGAGGAGGAGGAGCGCTCCGCTCCGTGTGCATGGATCCGGTGGAGACCTGGGTAAACCGAGCGGTTTGGGTGGCTAGCTGCTCGGTCCTATTTCTCATATGAAACCAAGAATGGCTGAAAACTGGAAAAAAAATGTGAAGGAAAAATGTTGAATATTTTAGCATGACTTTTGCAATAATATTAGGCACAAATGCACACTATATACAATGCATTTAACATATAACAAATATCATACATTATGAGTAACAAGTCCAGCGCGCAGAAAATAAATTGTCCAGTACATAGTTAAGGAAAACACATAGTTCTTCTACAAATAAATATCCAACACATAGTTCTTCGTATCTTATTTTGGCCGGTCAAAAATGCTATTTTTCATTAGTTTCTTTCACCACTTTGCTTCAGTATTCCTACAATTTTTTGTTTCATTTTTTTTCCAATTATTTTTATTTGATCAAATTCAATTCAGTTTATCGGTCATTTGCTAATACCAAGCCGGACCGGTTTGGGCGGTTTCCGCAAAACCCAATTGGGTTTCCAACGGTTTTGTAAACCATGTTGGACTGAGAAGCCAATCAACAGCAAAGATGGAGAAAATATGGCTGCCATTGTGATCCAACGGCTGCTTGAGCTTCCTAATGTGCATCTAACGGTGGCTACTAGGACACATGTTCTTCAGCGATTAAGTGGTTAATAAGGCACTTGTTTTTTTGTGACTAGTGGCTAGCATACACTTATTTTCGAGTAATGGCACAATTGTTTGCTAATAATTGCAACAGACATCCTGAAGCTAGTTCTCTTTTCCTTAACGTGTTGAATTATGTGATCACATATGTAACATTAACATACATATCCTCGCGAAAAAAAGATGCAACATACAGTATATCCATTCAAGTATTGTTTTCTCTTATTTATTAAAACATTATAAGGCGTTATTATGCACTTACGAACGAACTCAAAACGATATCGATAGCACAAAAGGTGCTACTATTGAATACACAGGTGGCTCACATTACAATGGGACAAGGGTGGCGCTGTCTTAAAGCATAATCTTCGCCATGTCACAACTAATAATCACCACTCACTAAGGTCTTGTCATTTGCTACCTTTTCACGCTAACCACTACTACTAGGTCGTTGCTGCAAGGCCTTTTGCCATCCACAAGTTAGCCCAGCACAATTCTCGAAATTCGGCCGAGGATGATGGCCGGCTTGAATCATGACGAGGATGGATGTGATACGGCATGTATAGGTGCTGATGAGATCTCTCGGCATCGCTCCTTGGCACCTCTCTTTTGGATTTGGTGCTGTATTCTTTGCTAGCTATACTCACCAGTGAACAGGGATTCAAGCTTTCTTTTTCTCTTTTCTTCTGGGCCCGGACAACGAGTGAAGAAGCATATTTCTCTTAGTAATTCTTTATGACATCTTAAAGACACACTGCTACTTACTACGGAAGTTTTTAAAGGATATTCCGGGAGCCGGTTGAGACTAAAACATCATCACATATAATACTGGTGCGAGATTTACTGACGTAAAAAGGCCTACACATGTGAGTGGCATGAATAATTGTTTTTCTTTTAGTAAAAACGACATGGATTGTTCGGTCAACCTTAGAGCTTTCGGTATGCAAAGTGTCGCTGAACAGCAACATCCCTATCCAGTAACCACTTGTCTATGGCAGCAACACGAGGAAATACTAATTAATTATCCAGCTGGATTATGAAATACATAGCTCTCTGCTACCTACTCCTATTCCATTGCCCCTGATATCACCGCAATTCCCTTGCTTGTGATACCATCAATGGAGTATTGTAGCAGCAAGACCATTCAAGATAAGAAGATGATCTCTTATGACTTGCTGCCTTGTCTCTTCATCTGGTCAGCGACTGGACACCGCCATGCGCCAAGTGGAGGTGGATTTGGTTGGATTCGAGTCGTTTGGTTGGGTTCGGCGCGAGATCATCGAGAACATCTGCTCTCCCAAGTTGCCAATGCGGATGATACATGCATGCGCTTCCCTTTTCGTGTGGGCCACTGCATTGTCCTCCTCATCCACTTCTTTGCTGGACTTTCTTCTTATGCTGTGCACAGTATACACACACTATAAAGCAAAAAAAAAAAGCATATTCAATTGGCAGAAAACTAGCATATTCAGTGACCATTGGACGGGCCCTTTTTGGTGAGGACGTGCGTGCGTTCTTGGACATCAATATGTCCCTAGACAACGCACAAGATCAGGTCGAAGACGCAGATGACGTTCGTCTAGAAGGACTTGACAATTGACATTTGATAGAACTTAACAATGACCAAACCTAGCTAAAAATTGCGTGGTCACAAGGCCAAGATCCGGACAGCTTAGTGGACACTACTATGCGTTGTCCGTGCTCGATCATAGCCCACACCGTCGCACTAATTATTTGTGCGGTGCATTCTTATTGCGTAAAGGCAGCACGAGTGGGAATCCACGGCAGAGACGAGCACAAATGAAGATGTCATCAATTGTATCCTATGCCGTTAGTTCCTACCTGTAATTTCCGGCTTTCCGATTCGTGACGAGCACATATGGAGAAGTACATCCAGCAAATGACAAGTCATTTCGTGGTTGTATGGGTTGACATGATCCCCCAATGTTGGCGATACTAGACCTTGTTTCGCAGTGGGATGTATCACCCCTTCCAGTGGCAAAGCTACGTGAGAATGAGACCGACCCCGACGACTTTCGGCAAAATCGATAGAAAAAGTACTTTTCATCAAGCTTTTTTTGCTGACCCATCGCGGAAGCCTGCTGATACACCGATGACCTCGACAGCTGCCTTCGCCTCCTGGTCCCTTCATTATCTTGCACCGTGCGCATAATCTTGCTACAGATACATGAGCACGACAACACATGCCACCAGATCTACTATGGGTGGACCTTTGGCACGTGTAGACAAGGGTATGCAAAAGACCAAAAAATGTTTTTTTTCCCATTATTTGAGATAAATTGAATAGCTCTATTGGGCTCTTGTTCGCTCTCTCGTTGCTCGTTGCTCGAGCTACCAAAAATGCCTGCTTGTGAATATCTACATCCATACCATAGTATGTTTTACAAGGAAAAAAAAAACTACGAGTGCATTCATCAGCAGTCGCCTTGCATTCCATTCAGATTTCTATATATAATAACATTATTTAAAATCAAAAGATGTACTTTATCCAAACAAAGTCAGCAGAAATATTTATTTATCAACCATATTAAAAATCGAAGGGAGTACAATTTACCCTCTGGAAGGAGTCAATTTTGCTTGCCAACACTCTGTAATCACAGACGCAGTAGTGCGAATTGACTCTTAAGAGTAGACATGTCCGCAAGAGGAACAACAGAGGAAGCGCGAGGCACATGGTCTGATTGACCAGTAGCATTCCTCTGCTTTCAAAACTCTGCGAAGATATGGTGGGTGTCCCTGTTGCTAAGCAAGCCTGGAGCCTAAATATCTATGAAATGAGATACGCTTCTGCCCTTTTACATGGCCCCACCGCCACGATCATACAGATTTGAATGTAACATAACATACGTTGAAATTCTACTTTTCCGGTAGATTATTTTCATAAAATCAGCAACGGATTATAGAGCGTGCGCAATGGAGTTTGAAGACGGAGTTGAAGACACAGTATATAAATGTAGCTCTTGAACAAGAAGCTCAGATGATTCCCGAGCACACAATGAACACTTTGAGAAAAGGCCAACTAGCGTGATGGTCTCACATGCATGCACTACTCAGCGCCCGAATGGCCGTGCAACGCAGTCCCTATTTCTACAGTCAGAAATATATATCTGCTGTGCTGAAACCATCGCAGTTTGAGTTTTTCATGGTGTCGAAGTCTTAGGAAACTGCAACAAATATCCGCTCCCGTTCTTTAAAATTAACTAATAAGTATAACAGAAGAAGGGATTATGTTACGACCGCAGGTAATAAGATCACATCGATGGATCCAACAAAACACAAACAAAAGGCGTTGTTCTAATACATTTCCTTGTAACATCCGTAAACATGAGCTAGCTGTTTTGCATTGTGTTCAATTCTCTATGCAAGGTGATAAGACAAAAAGGCACTGTGTGCATCAACACGACCCCCCTGCTTGATTAAAACAAAGTCAAATATCTCTCGACAGAACAACTGCCGTTGAGATACGAGCACCATTATTAAAACACACACAGTGAAACCAGCTTATATATTACTGCTACAATCATAGAGCAAGTATTATAAGGTACAGTCAGCAGGCGAAATGAGCACTGGCAGAGAGAGAAACGGAGAGAGAACGTCAAGCGGGCGGCTCGTGAAGCGCCGACAGCAGCGGGCGAGTACGCGTTTGTGCTTCGCTCATTGGCTAGCCTCAGGTTCTGCAACACGGTGAGCAATAAATTTTTGTGGGTCCAGGTGCTAAAGCGTGCACAGGCTCTCCACGCTGGAGTTCTGTTTCGCCAGCCGCCGGCGTAGTTATTAGCCATGCTCTTATGTGCGGTCGGTCACCCTTGGAACCCGTGATCGATGGCTCGAACCAATCATGTCATGTTCATGCATCCAAGTGGCCAACTAATAAACCTTCCATTTTGTCATCTTCCATGTGACAAGGTGTCCCCCAAAGAATCAAAGAGGCATGGGAATTTTGAATTTAGAGATCCAAAATAAATGCCATTTGAGTAAATGGTTGTTCAAACTTTTTAACACAGAAGGAGTATGGCAAACAATTTTACGCCGCAAATACTTAAGTAATAAAACCCTAACCCAGGTAGACCATGTATCGGGTGACTCTCACTTTTGGACTAGTCTCATGTGGGTTAAAAATGTCTTCCTGCGATTAGGTTCATTAAGAGTGAGAGATGGATCTCAAATTAGGTTCTCTGCGATTAGGTTCATTAAGAGTGAGAGATGGATCTCAAATTAGGTTCTCTGCGATTAGGTTCATTAAGAGTGAGAGATGGATCTCAAATTAGGTTCTCTGCGATTAGGTTCATTAAGAGTGAGAGATGGATCTCAAATTAGGTTCTCTGCGATTAGGTTCATTAAGAGTGAGAGATGGATCTCAAATTAGGTTCTCTGCGATTAGGTTCATTAAGAGTGAGAGATGGATCTCAAATTAGGTTCTCTGCGATTAGGTTCATTAAGAGTGAGAGATGGATCTCAAATTAGGTTCTGGGAAGATGTTTGGATGGGACAAGATAGTTTTAAAGACAAATTTTCTGGCCTTTACAATATAGTTAGGAGAAAAAATGCAACGGTTGTATCAGTTATGTCAACCACGCCTCTTAACATGTCCTTTAGACGTTCCCTCAACGGGGTAAATCTAGTTTTTTGGCATCAGCTAGTTACTTCTGTTATGCATTTAGATTTAGGGGCAATTGCATGGTTGCCCCTGTTTCTAACTCTAATTATGAGTTTACCTTTGCTTTTCCCACTTTGCATGGTTGCCCTTGTTTTTTTAAATTGAATGTTTTGTTTGCCCTTATTCCGTTATGCCCAGTGTTAAATCAGCCGAGAAAGGACACATATGCCCTTCAGTTTTTTAGCACTTTGCATGGTTTCAATTGTGACTGAAACTCATTTTAAAAAGTTGTTACTGAACTTTGAACATATTTTGATAGAATTCGAAATCAGCCAAAAAAAGACACAAATGTGACTCAAATTTGAACAAATTTTGACTGAATTCGAAACTATTTAAATTGTGACTGAAACTTGGAACAAAATTTGGTAGAATTTGTCTAAAATTGGACAGCATGCAACTGATTTAGGCAAGAAGGCATCATTTTTGAAATCACAGGTCACAGACATAATATGGATTGTATATGTCATAGTACGAACATCATATTGCTAGTTCACTGCAATCAGACATGAGGTACCCAGCTCCTTTCTCATCAGCTTCGCCTACTGCTCCCCCATTCACTCTGGATCAGGCGCAAGCCACGCGGTGCCAGCCGGACACCACTGC
>LAPY01000887.1:68506-80150 GCA_000970635.1 Eragrostis tef | reverse complement strand
TTATTATTATTATTATTATTATTATTATTATTATTATTATTATTTTGGGGGTGGTTGCTCCCGGTCGGGCGCGCAGGGGGGCAGTGGTCGATGGGAAGTGGATAAGGCGTCCAAGATGACTGGGAGACGAAAGAGATGAATCTGGACTGCTCGACCGATCTTGCTATTTAGTTGCGTACTAGCATTGTTGTTTTTGTTTTAGGGATACTTTTCCCCCCTGGGACTTATTAGCACGCCATAGCAAAATGATAATATGGAATTGTTCTTTTACTGACCCATAGATCGTTCTTTCACTGATCCATGGAATTGTTCCGTTTCAGGTGTCTGGAGGGGGAGAATGTGACCCAGCCTTCATCTGCACAAAGGCATGCTCTCATCGACACCTTCATCCCGCTCTATGACCACCGCCTTTTGCTATTTCTGATCTAGATGTTATTTACTGGCTCTGTTTTCATGGATTCTTGGGTGCTTGGGGAGGGAGACTTCTCACTGCATGTGTTTCAGCTGGATTCCTGTTTAAGTTGGGTAATTGGGGAAAGAGGGTTCTCGTTATAGGTCTCTATGTGTCCAGAGATGTATTCATGTTCAAGTTGTGTGATTGGAGAGAGGGTTATCATATATAGATACATGTTGCAAGTTGCCAGTAAATTTCTGGCCTCTGCCTCTGTAGAAAGAAAAAAGAAAAAAAAATGCCATCTGCATGAATTGTGCATGTTCTAATAAGCTAAGATAAACTGTTATTCAACTCATTGAGGTTGCTTGTTTCACTTCAGGTCTGTGAAGGACCATGTAACATCTGTGCAAAAGCAGCAAGAGGCATCGTCCATTGCTAATGCTTCTTCGTCCTCCCCCGGGACACAGAATATTGCTCATGACACCATCGACACCTTGCCACCATCAGAGTGCTGCCTTTCTTCGTCTCCCGTGCCTCATGTTTTTGCCCGGAGAGAGCTTGAGTGGTGATACACGTTCTTCATCAGGCTCGACTTTCAGGGATTTTTTCATACATACCCTAATCTGGGTGGGCCATATCAGAATTTACAGGAAGCTGACAAGGCTATTGATCGCTACTATGAGGAGCGCCGGGATCCAAGAATGTAAAGTTTCCAACTTTGCTATTCTAAAATCTCATCGATTGATTTCTCCTGTTGGCAGTTGATTATAGTAGAGCAGGGCAATGTTGGCACATGCTTCTATGTAGAGACTATGGGAGATACTAACAGTTTTACCATATGATTAGGAAAAGAATGAATGGTCCAAAGTTGGACTATAGATAAGCTGTCGAGTTGAATGTAAAAATGACCAGCATGAATGTTTAATTGGTAACACATATAGTTAAGAAAGCATCTTTGTAACTCTTTCAGGGCTTTGTTGGCATAATGCGCAAACCATTAGCAAAGCTGAATTGTTAAAAGGAGAATATAGATGCGATGGTAGTACCCTGTATTTAGCTATATTTGTATTTTAGTTGCACAATTAGTTAGTTTTCTTTTCAGCCAAGAACACCCTCTTAACTGTGTTTCCGATTGTAGTAAACAATGATCGCTGTGTTTAAATTTTGAATGTATAAACAATGGTTAAAAAAATTAAATTTTGGGGGGGGGGGGAATCTGAAAGAGAACTGATGGTTCTTTTATTTTTTGGGGGAAACAGTACGGTTTTGTTATTTGTTTTTATTGATTATTACTATCATATGAGATCATATGGAATGCTTTGATCTGAATTAGGTCCAGAGAGCAAGATGACGATTCTCCAATTGATACGATCATGCGACGATGTCTCTACTGGCCTGATGGCACAAGTAAGAGGCGTTCAAAATCACGTGGAATGGAGAATGGCCGTGATAAAATACGCCGACTGGTTTTAGCCTTATTGGAAAAGTATAATGAGGATCACCATCTTGTGGAGGTTTGCTCTCCCTCAACCATCACTGTTTGAGCACTAATGCGACATGGGTTGCATGGCTTTTTGTTGTCTTGTTCATTTTACTTTGCTAAATCTGGTCCATGCTTGTTTTTGTTAGGATCTTGCATATGAAATCAAAGATGTTTTGAATTTCCAGTCAATTTATGAGGAAAATTCCTGGTACTACCATCTCAATTTCATTGCAACTTCTAAAGCAGGCGGTGGTCAAGAAGTCTTTGCGGAAGTGAAACATTTGAAACAAGGAGGACATTTAGAAATGATTGTCTGCTATTTCTGCATGGTTGACCCAACTGATAAAGGTATTCTATACTCTTCTTATTAAGAACAAGTATTATTGAAAAGTTTGTGGGTTCACTCCCTGCATAGACTGTTTGTCTACCCTTTGTGTCACGAATCTCTTATTCTCCATTATTCATGAGCAAACTTTTCTGACAACGTGTCTGCCTGGTTAATGGTACCTGCTTCCAAACAGTGCACACTGCCCCACTCTTATCTCTTCCATTGCTATCTGCTCGCCTACTAGGTTTCTAATGACTTCCATCTCCTTCTCTGTCACTTGATCGCGTTATACAGGTACTAGTCGCCCCTTAGCTGGGTCCTTTTATGATGACAAACTGCTTCTTGCGCAGCTATGAGTGCATTTAACCTTAAATTGTTCAGTTCTTGCTATGTGTAGCCTGTTTGATTATTTGGCAATTAACCCTCTCCTTGTTGATGAAGGTCAACACTGCAAAGGTTGTACCTTAATTGGAAATGTTGATATGAAGCACCCTGACAGTTCTGTTGAGTTAGCTGCTGGTCACTCGGATCCGCGATGCTGTCAATTAGTTAGAGGAGAGTCCGATTCTGAAGATGAGGATACATTTGTATGATATTATCTGTCCCCTTCTTTGTAGGCAAAAGCTAAGGAGGCTGAGCTAAGGCATCGGTACAAGGTAATGACATATCTTGTGCCTTTTTGTGGTATGGTACCATTTGCACTGACATCATGCTGGCTACTCCAGTGGTTATAATTCCTTGCTCCTGCATTTGGGGCCTTGAAGATCGACAGGGTGAGAGGCTAATCAGGAAATACAATCCAGGAGGTTTATCATCAAACTAAGTAGAGCTTCTGGGTGTGTAATCGTCCTGAGTCAAAGATCCAGCTTGCTGTTTCTCGTCGCTAAGACACCAAAGACAGAAAAGGCACCCTAGGTTTTCAAGTGTCTTATTTGTAACAAGCTACACTTATGCACATATTGTTTCCCTAAAAGTTCAGTTTACTTCCGTTCTACTTCAAGGATAATATGCTTTTATTGAAAGTTGTGAGTTAACTAGATGATTGAGGCTTCTACACGCTGTATGCATGGGTGAATTAATTGGGATATCTTGTGCTCAGGGGCACGCATCTGTTAATTTGCCCTACTTATCCGATATGATGGCCCCCAGCATCTTATTAACCTTCTGCATGGAAGTGAACCTCATCCGTGTAAGAGCTGTATTCAGTGTGGATTGAACAGTTCTTAGCGTTCTTCAGATATTTGCAGAATGCTGTGTGCAATAATAATTCTGAACAATTAGTGTTTCATTCCTGTGAAAAATCACTTAACTGTGATTATCCTCGTAATCAGCATAACGCACAAACAAAATGCTTGAATGATGATTAGTTGAACAAACTGGTGATAAAGCTACTGTCACAATCTGCGCTGAACATATGCCTATTTGTTGTGCTAAAGGTGGGAGATGTAATGTGCTACCTAAATCTTCACCGTCCTGGTATTGTATTCACCATTTGCATTACTTCGCTTTCATGACGCTGTTTCTATCAGTCAGAGATAGTGTCTTCTCTGACTAGACGTGTGCTAAGCTTTCGTTTTGTTTAGTACTAACAGTGATCTGTTGCGGATTTGTGTTGACGATTCAGATGTAAATTACTGGGCACAAAAATTGACTGCCCCAGGGAGGGAGAACAGAGGAGAACCACGATCGGGTTGGCACAGAGCATCAATAACAGTGATCTTGCTGAGGTTGTGAAACTGAATGGAAGTACAAAGTAAAGCAGCGTTGGTCGAAGACGGAGGGTGAATTCATTAAGGTGAACTGTGACGCCTCCTATTCGCCGTCGGACAGGTCCGGTGGCTGGGGATATATTATTCGAGACCAAGATGGTGATGTGGTATCGTCAAGGGCCGAGGAAATTTTTTGCATCTGCTGGATGGTTTCCATGCCGAACTGATCGCGTGTTTGCAAGGAGTCCAAGCAGCCATCATTTTGGAGACTGATGCCCTGAAGGGGCATGTCGGCATTCTTATTGAGGAACTGAAAGACCTTTTGTCTCTGAATTTTCTTAATGTTGTAGTCCAATACAAGCCTAGAGAATGTAATCGGGTTGCCCATGCACTTGCCGCATTGGGCTGTGAATGTATGTAGTTTGGAGGAGGATCCGGTGCTGGAGGTCCTGCCACTTTGTATTCAGGTATTGGTTACTGACGATCGGTATCTAGTTAATGGAATGAGATGTTCCTTGGATTGCGGGAAAAATATCGGGTCAAGGGACGTTTCCATGTTCGTGTCCTCCGAGTGTACGGCTTATTCGGACCGGGAAAGTCCAGAAGCCTGGCCCGGATTCAATGCGTAGCCCCCTAGCTCAGTTAAGAAACGAAACATAGCAAGAGATGATAGCTTAGTGTCAAAAAGAGATGATAGCTGAAATCTCTAAACCCATTTTTTTTCTTCTTTTTTGGGCATGTCGGCATTCTTATTGAGGAACTGAAAGACCTTTTGTCTCTGAATTTTCTTAATGTTGTAGTCCAATACAAGCCTAGAGAATGTAATCGGGTTGCCCATGCACTTGCCGCATTGGGCTGTGAATGTAATTTGGAGGATGATCCGGTGCTGGAGGTCCTGCCACTTTGTATTCGGGTAATGGTTACTGACGATCTGTCAGTATCTAGTTAATGGAATGAGATGTTCCTTTCAAAAAAAAGGGGATTGCAGGAAAAATATCCGGTCGAGGGACGTTTCCATGTTCGTCCTCCGAGTCTACGGCTTATTCGGACCGGGAAAGTCCAGAAGTGGTAGCGCGATCAGGTAACCCGCGTCTATGGGCCTGGCCCGGATTCAATGCGTAGCCCACTAGCTCAGTTAAGAAACGAAACATAGCAAGAGATGATAGCTTTGTGTCAAAAAGCGATGATAGCTGAAATCTTGAAACCCTTTTTTTTTAGTAAGAACAATGCTGAAAACTCTTTGTGCACATGGGTATTACAAGAATTGCGATTAGCTGTAAAGTAGATTTCTCATTAGCTTCAAAGTACCCCGCCATCATTGTCCAAAGAACTCGTTGGGCTTGCAATGCCTAGCCTGTACAATTGATCCTTACGAACCAAGCTTGGATGGTTAGCAAGTTGAGGGAGCGACAGCTACTGAATTCAGTGAAAGATACTGAATTCAGGGAAAGATTTGACCTTCTGAGGGGGACAGCCAATGATCATCGGTTAAGGACATAATTCAGACACAAGCTCAACGACTCCCTGCATTGGAGCATCATTCTGCATTGAATTGAATTGTCAAAGGCAGATCATACATAAGACAAATAACAGGCATCAAATTAGGTGCAAAGCAGCTATAACATGGATGAAACAGACGCTATTTCAGGGTATGCCATGTCTCACCAGATACACAATGTCAAATGCCTCAGAGTAATCCTTCAGAGATTTCTCGACATTGGCATTCCTGTAAAATCAGTTTTTTGTTATTTGATGCACAAATCTTGGAAGCAAAAATTGTGTGTGGTAGATGATGCGACGGATAAGGTCAACAGGAGAAGAATCTATGAAATGAGAAGTTGAGAACTGAAGAAAAAACATGTGCTGTTCCTCTTGGGCTACTATGAAATGAGAAGTTGAGAACTGAAAAAAAAAATGTGCTGTTCCTCTTGGGCTATGAATAGTGCTGGATCTACGGAGGTTGTATAAAAGATTTTCAGTTTAAGCATGACAAAGAACATATCAAGATTCGTTGGGTTATCTACTTCTATGTTCATTCATACACAAAAGATAGCTTTGCTTTGATTAAAGTTAAACAGTACAACAGAAGCTAATGTGAGGAACACCCTTTTCATGTGAAACCTTTCTTTACCTATAAACTTCCAGATCAAAAAGCCAATACAGCTAGCAATGCAGAGTAATGAACTTGAAATGTTTAAGCACATTTGGGTCGACAAAATTAGCTAGTTTGATGGGAGTAAGAACAGAGAAAGAAGGATCTTTAATGCTCAGAAATTTTTCTTAGGAGCTCACAGTAGACATGTTAGGTAAAAAACAAAAAAGAGAAATAACTTAATCTTTGTGCTGACGCAATGACTATTGATATGCTAGCGTAAGCAGAATTAAAAGAGGCAGTAACTTCGAACAGCAATAAATATATTGACATTATAGATGAAGCTAGATCGTGAACTTTACTAACAGGAATCCAACAGCAATCCTGTTTTCGTAGTTCAAACCATCAGACATGCCCAGGTCCCCAATGTGATCGCCAAGTAGCAGTACATTGGTTCTTTTTTTCACCATGGAATAGTCTTCAATAGATCCATTAGGATCCCCCAGATTGTCTTGCACTGGAACTGCCATGTCCAAGGCGTGCTCATTTTTGTTTAGGACATGAATTGTTTTACCTGAATAAGGCTTTTGTTAGTATCAATGAGGGGACTGGCAATAACAAGTATTCCCTGATTATGACAAAAACAGAAAACCGTATCTCAAAATAATCTCAACAAGAGGTACATGTGACAACCAACAGCAAGGCCGAAAATTCCCTAATTGTGGGAAAATCTGAATGAAACAAGAAAAAAGTAAAAGACTGCATTCGTATGTACAATTCATGATGAATTAACATCTCTGCAATAATAGAGTCACCTTTAAATGCTATAAGACGACCATCTTCATTAAAGACCATCCTGTTGGAGACGACCTTGATATTCTCAAATGATCGGTGTAGTTTCTGCCGGAAGACCTAAGGAAACAGTGGGGTGTGTTAGTAAGCAATAAAGATCGCCACATCATATGTAGTGCGCAACCATTCCTTTTCATAGCTTACCTCTTCAATTATGTCTGCAAGTCCAGCAGAAAATACCAGCACTGGAATATCTCTCTCCTGAAATCAGATATGAAAGTCTATATTAGACTGACCTAAATAACAATTAGTTCACCTCCATCTCCTAAATATTGTCATCGCATGTAAGTGGGTTTTGATCTAGTCTAGTCATAATATGACACTATAACCTACTAATCAGAAACAAAAGGAAGAAAAGAAATATGCATCAGAGACCGGTTACTTTTCCAAGAAAATACCAGTGCACAATAACTTATTGATGAACATGTCTATAAAGTTAGTCTCATCTAAGCCATCCAAATGTAATGGGAGAACACCTCCATGGGCCATTGAGTTTAGATGTGATTAAGTCCGTCCAGATGTTTGCCAATATGGTATAAGGCACTGACATTTCCTCTTATTTGTCAACCTTGAATGGGATATACATACGAAGTGTACTATGAAGCATATATGAAATGTGGTTCATTCCATCAAAGTAGCAAAATAAGTCTATGTGTCCAGGTTCATAACCAGTTACAATTTTACAAACTAGGCAAATCATCTGATAGCATAAACTAAAGAGAGAGAAAAAAGCACAAGCATTTGAAAAGGAACAGAAGTGCTGCTTTTAGCTCATGCATGCGCTATAAATATTAGAATATAGTCTCTGCTCACTGGATTCACTAAAATGCCTGGAATGTGTTGCACATTGGAAGTAGAGATCCCAACTAGCTACTTTCTCATATGCACCTCAAAACAAAAATAGACAAGAAGAATTCCGTGGAAAAACATGTAACCACTTAGCAAACTTCAATCCATGCCAGTAGGCTTGGCTTCTTGCTACTGCATGTGTTAGCAAACTTTACGAAATGAACATCTGAAGCTATTGCAGAAATACTTTGCAAATGGGAAACCAAATTTGCAGCCTTTCTATTTGCCAACCCAGTATCAGGGAAAGAAACCATAAACTAAACAAGTTAGAGAAAAAAAAGATAACATGGAAATCAGAAATGTTTAAAGCAACACCAAATGAAAATAGGGGAGGGAGAAACAGAGAAGCTCTGTGCATGTTTCAAAAGTTTTATGTAGCAGCTCAGCTGTTAGTTCTTTTACCACAATATATCATACAAAAAGTTGTAAGTGATGAGTGATGGCTGAAAAGTTTCCTTGCCAGAACCACACACAAACACACACACGAGAGCTAGCCATGCTCCGGAGGAGTTTACTAAGGAATATCCAAAGCTAACCTCCAAGAACTCAAAGAGATCAACCACACCGTCTCTGAAAGCAATTGCTGCATCAGCCACAGATTTCTTTATAGCTTCGTATGTAAGGCCGCCTTCAATAAGGAGACCATGAGTCTTCTCCCACCTGTAGCACGTAACAAATTTGAGTGTCAGACGCCGAAACATCTAGTCAAGATTCATGACTTCATGTTGCATTCAACAGTTAAAACACATGACAGCCAACTGATAGCACAAACCAGAAGCTCGTCAAGGAAACCTCGAAATCACCGATACGCGCCGGAGGGCAACGTACCCGTATCCGACACGGCGGGATACGGGATACGCCTTCGATACGAGTATCAGTGAATATCGAGTAATTCTGGTTTAAAATCAAGATAGGCCTGCCGATACTCGCTGATACCTTCGTCGATACGTTTGGGCCATCTCACGCCGCTGCAACTCACACTTTCGTGCGTCGTCGCCTGCAATTGCCATCGGGTGCTTGCGTCGTCACCTGGAGCTGAGGCCGCCGGCGACGGCATTGTTGCCAAGGTACTGAACATGGCGATCCTCTCCCATCTCATGTTCTCTTGCTTTCCTTCTGTTACTTTAGAACATGGCGTTTCAGGTCTTAGCTAGTTCTGTTCTTTCCATGTCTTACATGTAGATCAGTAGAAGATGGAAAGTCACAAGTGGTAGTGGATCTGGAATTGGAAGTGCTGGTAGTTTGCCTTTTCCTATTAGTGCTAGTGGTTTTGCTATGAGTGAACAAAGGCTGCGCAAAACTCCTCTCTGGAGGCATGCGAAGGTGCTTCAGACAAATGTTGCTGATGGAGGAAATGCATATGCAAGGTCGGAGTGCTTATTCATCAGCTCAATATGGTGCTAATTTAGCTTTTGGAATTTGAACTACTTGCTGTGTTTATTGAATATTCATTTACTCAGGATTTTTAGGGTATTTAATTATAATTTTTAAATACACCCTACGTATCGGAGTATGGGTGTTTTTGGCCCATCGGCGTACCGCCGTATCCGTATCGCCGTAGCGGTGATTCTTAGAATGAAACTACTAACAGGACAAACAACTGGTGGCGTCTAACATGAGGATAATCACTTCACAATAACAGAATGAGAACCACGGCCTGCATTTCGAAGTGAACTACGGTTGCAACAAGCACCTACCATCACAAACTGCAATAGAAGTGCTCGAACGACTACTGACCATTCTTCCATGAGTTTTGCCTTCTCCTGGAGCGGGATGTCCGGGCAGATCTCGATGGGGTGGTAATGCTGGTACAGCGCCTCCCTCTTGGCGTCGTACTCCTCGTTCCCCTGCCTCAGCAGCCCATGGCTAGCTACCATCAAACAGAAAGAGACAGAAGCACAACTCAAATCGCCGCAAACCCTCACAAACCCCTAATTCCCTCTGAAGAAAAAAAAAGACGACACTAGAAGCAAGAGCGTACTCTGGCCGCGGGCGCCGTCGTACCAGTACCGCGTGAGCGTCCCGTCGAAGTCAGCGATGACCTGCGCAAATAGGAACCCCTGGTCAGGCTCTAACACCAAAAAACAAAGGCCTCAGTGAATGCGGCAAGGATGGAGAAGTGTCCTGGCCTGGAGCTTGGCGGGCCCGGCGGCGCGAATGGCGGCGACCTTGCGGGCCAGCGCGCCGGGGTCGGCTACGACGAATTCAGGCGCAGTGGTGGCCGCAGAGGAGGACATGGAGGCGGTAAGGAGGACGGAGAGGGGGATACGGCGACGGAGGGGAGGAAGGGGAGGCTCCCGGCGGCGTGGGGACCGGGAGCGGCGGAGGAGGCGGAGGAGAGGATACGGGGACGGCGAGAGAAGGGGCGGGCTCGTCATGGGCCGCATCTCCAAATGGTGGGCTGATTGCAGCTGGATCACGCGTGGCCCTGTAGATACAAATTAAGGCCCTTACAAAATTGTCACTTATTGTTAATGATGTTCTCTGAGATTAGCTACAGCCCAGGACACTCTAAACTGTGGCTTATACACGTTCTCTGAGTAAAACCGTACTGTTTAATTTCAAAGATATTTTCAGGCATTCTATTAACAATTGTTTCGACCTCAAATATTGTATGGATATAGGAACTTACTAGTCAAGCATAATTTAACTCTTGACCAATCTTTTTTTTTTCAAAGTCCAGAGAAGGGTATTATACAATTGTGCATAAGCGAAAGAAAACGGAAAGTCATGCTTGGTTTGTAGGCTAAATTACTACCTTTTGTGGCAATTGTTTGGCAAATTGCGGGGTGCCATGCTTTTTAAATCTATGAATTCACATGTCAAAGACTCATTTATTAAATAAAAGTGCAGTTCTTTCAAAAAAAATTAAACAAAAGTGCAGTGAGCAATGAATTCACATGTCAAAGAGTCATTTATTAAAAGTGTGGCGAGCTATACTTTGCAATGCTTTTTTTAAGCTTGTACTTTGCAATGTTGATAAGAGGTGTAGTAGTAGTAAAGTGTTGGAATGAATCAAACAAGCACAAACAACTTTGCAATAGAGTGAAATCAAACAACCAATCATCCTTGAGTCTAGTTGTGTTAATCTATTACTTACAGAAGAGAAAGGCCCTCATGCACTCTTTGAGGCTACTTGTGTTACTAATATATTGCTTACAGAATAGATCCCTCATGCACCCTATTTACGAAGAAATAAAAGCCAATAGCCATCATGAATCTTCTCTTGCAACTGAAATTCCAAAAGATCACTGTTAAATTTTTTTTTTCCAAAAGACGGTAACTTTTGTATCTTTGAGCTGTACTCAAACGATTATGACCTGGCTGATGGTTAATCATGCACTCTTTACCCTCAAAAAAGCGATACTACATGTAATCTCCATGCTACAGTCTCTAAACTCCGGGATGAGGTCAGGTAATCCATTGCGCAATGAGAGCGAAGTGTTCTTTTTTCCAACCAAAGAGCGAAGGGTTCCACTTCGCCTTCACAGGGCCACGTGTGCTTGAGATCCCACGTAAACCCCCGCACGCAGCACGTGCCAAGCGCTCGGTAGGAACGCACCTAGCTCTGCACGCACTATCCAAACCAAACCAACGGAAACTCAGCACGTGTCAGCTCCTGACGAACCGGACCCACCACGCGCCGAGTAGCGCACCAACGTGAAGTGACCAACCAGACATCAATGACACGTGGGCCTCTATTAGATAACCCTACATGTCATTGGAAGCTCTGAGGCCGGGCTAGGCTAGCGTACTGTACTTGGCTTCGTGCGCACCGCCTACTCCCTCTGTCCCAAAATAGTTGGCACTGTTGACTTTTTTGACCGCTCGTTTTATTCAATTTTTTTTGCTTATCTTATTTATTTTTTTATAATTTGATTTATCATTGAATATATTTTAATCATGACATATTTGTTTTTATATTTAAATATTTTTT